>CBMN010749185.1:0-13383 GCA_000582825.1 Hordeum pubiflorum | reverse complement strand
TAAACTTTGACCAAATATATATTTAAAAGTATCAACATCTATAATACCAAATATATATACTATGAAACTACATTTCATAATGAATCCAACAATATTGATTTGTTACTGTGAATGTTAATATTTTTTATGTAAGTTTGGTCAAAATAGAAGTCTTTTGACTTCGGACAAAACTTATATGCAGATTAAAAAGGACCGAAGGGAGTATAACTAGCTGTGAGAAAACTGGTAGTAGTGCATATCTATCGGGATCACATCTTTTTCGGTCAGTCACAGATATAATAGTCATACACAGTGGTAAAGATCTGCATGCATGTGTTCCCCACAGCAACGTCAACCAAGGGTGCAATGCACATGTGGATCACTGTTGGTCCAAGCTGGACTTTACTAGAATCGTACTGTACTGTACAAAAGCCTCCTCTTATCTAAACGAAAGTGGCTAGTGGTCCATGATGTCCATGCACGTACCAAACTATTCACTTTCATCTGCATGCATGCATGGACGGTTGAGAGATCAACATACCACCCTTGGGTCTCGTCAAAAAAAAGAAAAACATGCCACCCTTGCAAGTAAAGAAAACTCCGAAGCAGCACACGCAGGCAGCTAGTGTCCTGGGCAGCAGTTTTCCTTCCAGTGACCTAGCTGAATTGCAGAGTTATTCTTTCCCCTTGCTTGCACTTAAAGTGCTACTAGGTTGCAACGATCATCAGATCACTCCACTTAGAAAGAAAGAAAGAAAGAAAGAAAGAAAGAAAGAAAGAAAAAGGCACCAAGAAAGCATGACCTACGAAGGGATCATATCTAGTAATACTTGCAACCAACAAAAAGGAATAATCAGCTAGCCTTTGCATGCACCACCACGCTTTGATGAGTTGAGTTCACACTCGTGTCTTGGAGGAAACTTCACGAGTCAAGTTTGTATGCAAGGCCGTTCGCTCTTTTTAGTATATAGTCACCTCATCTCATCACCAAGGAGAAGAGATTTCTAAATATTCCTTGCGCATTTGTGCACACAAAGAACAGGGAATGATTCCAAAGTGTTCCTTTCGGGCACACTTGTCGCACGGTTTAGTATTCCCGAGGGGCCAAACTTTCATGATTGCACAAATCAGCGTTAGGTGCATATGCGATTCTTCTTCTCCACCCAAATGTACATGTTGTTAGTGGAGCAAAAATGATGGCTGATAATTAATCACCGAGATGACCGAAAGCAGCGATGAACAGACATGATTAGGTTTCACCGAAAGACCGCGGGCATATTACTATTAATTCGTTGCCGAATTTTGAGAAGTGTAGTTTTTTAAAGATGGAGATTTTAATTTTACCGTGTTTATTTTATTTACTTTTGGTCGTGTGAACTGACATGTTTCACCTTTTGTGATACGCAGAATGTTGGGAAGGACATGACCAGCCTGTGCCTCCTCTCAGCGCTGGCCATCCTGCTCACCTCCCAGGCTTTCTTACTGGGATAGCCAAAGCACCCAAGAGCGCGGCCATATGCATGCAAGCAAAATGGCCTTGACTTTTGCGGGCCAAAAGCCTTGCGGGCCGAAGGGCGGAGGTGGTGCACCATTTGGAGGTATGCCGGTCATGGCCCCCCTTGCACGCCATCTTATCACAGATCGATGACACAACCTCCTTTTCCCGTGCCATGTGGTAGCCCTTTATATCCAGGAGAGAAAGAAAGAGACTTTCCCATTTCACATGCCCTTCCCTTTCCTCCCCATGGGCTACCACATAAGAAATATACTCCGTATATGTGTATATCTGATGATCATACATGCATGATACGTGCATGACACATACATGACATACACGCCGCAAGGCAGTCTGAAAGTCTGAAACACTTGGTCACAACTCACAACTCACAGGGGCTCATCCCCCTTTTCCATTGCAGGAGGCAAAAGGAGAGCATGTATGGTTGTGTAGGCCAGAGAGAAAGCTTGTCTTTGCGATGTGGAAGGCACTACCCACGTAGTACCCTCGTGGGCTTGGCTTGTGGACGGCACGGCGTGTAATACTGCGAGGGAGGGAAAGGTCCCGTTTTGTGACGCGCGCACACATGGGATTCCGGGAGATACGCAGGGAAGACGGACAGAAAGGGTGGCGGACGCTCGCGGGATTCGCTTTTCGGCGCCGAGGCTGCTTTGTTTGTGCCCTTTGTGCCATGTCAAGCTGCGGTGGTGCTAGGCTCGTGTTCGTGTATATATATGGTTTATAATCTGATTAATATTATCATTATTATATTCTTTTATTTGTTCTAGGCTCAGACTCCCTGCGGCTGGTGATGATCAGTTGGTATTGCGGGGTCTGGGCGTTGATGTAAATAACTGGAAAATTTATCAGAGTATATTATGATTCTCGTTGCAATTCTTCCTTCCTTCTTCTTTTTTTAGTTATTGATTGTTTCTTAAGATAGCTACCCGCTTATTCCATGTGGTCTTCCTTCTTCTCTTCTTGCTCTGTTAACAGTGACCCAAATTCGGATTAAGATGCCAATGTCCTTTTTGTTGTTGATGATGTCGAAATGAAACTGCATCCCACAGAAGAAGGGACTGAAGAGAAGTTTGATACGCTCGGTTTAAACTCTGCTTCGGTTCAGGCTAAATTGGTTACTGCTGTCGTACAAAATCCCAACAATTTTGTCCTGAGTAGCGGACAAAGATGTCTGTCATTAGGAACCACGTCAAGTTCCAGAAAGTCAAGCGACTAAACATTGTTTTCAGAAGGCGCAGAATTCCGCATTCGAAACTGCACGTATTCATCTGAACTCTTTATTGCATTTGCATCCATTACGAGCTGTTGCGTTATTGTACTAAGAAACAAAAACCACCAGCTAACATAGCATCCCCTCGTATATTCACAAACAGCGTCACTCTCTAGTAGCAACAAAACTCACACGAAAACCATTGCTTTGCCCAGCTTGAGGGCCCTTTCCCTTCCAAAGAGCTTCTCCACGATGGCAAGCGAGAATTCCATGGAAGTGCCTGGACCTTGGCTAGTGATCAGGTTGCCATCGACGACGACTCTGTTCTTGCATTCGCTTTGGTCCGCAAGCTTGCTCCACATAGCAGGATAGGATGTAGCCTTCTTTCCCTGGTGTAAAAGAGGTTGTGCAAGTTATGAAACCGGTTGTACAAGTTATGGAACCGTTTCAGTATGCCTGCTTCGCTAGGATTTAATGTTTATAGCACACTATACCTTCAGCAGGCCATGTAGCTCAAGGGCAATTGCTGGGGAGGCACATATTGCTCCATACAGTTTGTTTTCCTCAGCTTGCTTCTTGATCAAAGCAATCAGCTTATCTGATTTGGCGTATGCTTGGGCACCACCAAGACCGCCCTATCAAAAAAATAAAAAGGTGAGGTCATAAGATATATGGAGTGCTAACGTTACTCATGGTCAAAAGTAATGTATGGAACTTACAGGTAACAAAATAAGATCATACTGCTGCTTAAGGGCATCATCCAACAGCACATCAGCAACCATCTTCACATTCCTGGATGCAACAATCTCCAAAGTACCTTCCAAAGATGCAACAACAACATTTGCTTTCGCCCTACGAAGAATGTCAATTATCATAACTGCCTCCATCTCCTCTGTGCCATTAGCAATTGGTACGAGAATCTGCAGCAGGAGAACGGGATCTTGAACTGTGAATACAGTCGGAACTCAACATGTAGTAAAATGGAAAAAAAAAATACTGTACAAGAAAGCAAACATTTAACGAGTTGATTGTTGATTGAAAAATACTCCCTCCGTCCGAAAATAAGTGTTGTTGATTTAGTACAACTTTGTACTTTGTAGTAAATCAGCACACTTATTCTGGGACGGAGGGAGTAGCATTTTAATTGCATCCAGTCGCTTCTGTGATTTAATCGTAGTCATGCGCTAAATAAATTGTGTTTGGGTTCGTGTGCGCTATGCTAGCGGCTACAGTTTGCATCCCTCCCTCCATATGCATAAACCAAGCTAGAAAGGCAAATTTCTGAAAGAGACCATCTAAAACAGAAAAGCTGAGATACTGAATGCACTTGCCCTTGTCAACCTATCAAAGCCTAGTGATCAAGCCTTACAAAGCACACGATGAATTCTCTACCACAAGGAACAATGTTTGCACCAAGAACCTATGATGCACCGATACGGCGACACGGATACGGCGTCACAGAAACAAGGACACGGGATACGTCAATTTCTAGAAACAGCAATACGACGATGCGGCGAGTATATACAAATAATTAATAAAATGCCATGTAATAATGACAAAAATAATTTTGAAATGTGAAATGAGGTCAATATATTGCCCCATCAAGATTACTTCCCAATTAATAAAGACAGCAACAACAGCAGGTCAGCAGCAACCCTTTGTTTTGAATGTCAACAGCAACTCAGGAGCTGTATAAAAAAATCATAGCTAGGACCAGCAGCAACAGCTCGTCAGCAGCAGCCATGTAAAAAAATGTCTCCAGTGATGACACGCTGGCTAATTGCTAGCCAACAAGGCAGCAACAACAGCAGCTCAGCACCAACTCAGCCACTTCGCAATAAATAGAGGAGCATGGGGGAAGCAGCACCAACTAGCACGCAGCAGGAGCGGCAGGCGGCAGCGAGCTGGTCAGCAGCAGAAAGTTACTTTGCTTGCTGCTGAAGGAGATTAAGCAACGGCCGGCGGCAGCAGCAACTCCAGGCGGAGGCGGCGACAGCGACGAAGGAGAAGGCGACTCCAGGCGTGCAAAGGACCGCATCAAGAGACTGGATCGAGTCGCTGCTCTTCCGATCAAGGATATGGGCGACCGTTATGTGCCTGTCTAGGGTTATGACTGGGCTTCTACTGTCTCAGGCTGCGCTCCCTTCATCCCCGTACCCCGGCGTGTACGGAGTCCCAGGCGGCGCAACAGATTTATTTTCTTTTTTCTTAATCAAAATCGTGATACCCTTGGGATACACTATAACAGCCCAGGACCAACACTTTCCTTAGTAAATAATTGTGCATGATGTTCATCTCATAAGTCATAAGCATCATATTTCTTTTAAATTTAATTTGAAATGAAGATTTAATCAACACTCAACATTTTTCTTCAAGGTCTAAAACCCTAAATTTTGCCCAATGTCCAAAGTGCCCTTCCTAAACCCTAAATACTTGACAAGAGCCTCATAATTTATTTTGTGGGCCCTCCCAAAAGTTTAGGGATTAAAAGGAATATTTTTGGACTTCCGGATTAAACCATAATATTAACTTACATGGATTTAATCCCATATGAAATATAGATGGGTCAACAATGATTATTTTTGTGCGGCTTGGAATTGGTCATGTGAGTCTACACAAAAAAAAAAAATTGAGCCCTCAAACCTATTTTTAATCTGGGGGGCCAAATCTGCTAGTTATTAGAACCTGCACGGTGCATTGTTTCTTTTGGGCCCGGCCCACTTGGCGATTCTGTCTAAACTGTGCCGTCACATAGCAGTTAGAGAACCAGCAGGCCAGCCCAACACTGTTCGTCCACCGAAGCCGGTTGTAAGGCCCTCCTGGAAACCCTAGCGCCTAACTCCCCTCGTCCCCTCAATGTCACCGCCACGCGCATAGGAGAGGCCGCACACAACACGGCCACTAGGGACTACTTTGTCTGGTGACGCGCCTTTAAGGGACTATTGAACGTGTATGGGTAACTTGGTGCACCCCTGCAGGGCTAAATCTTTTCGAATAGCCATGTCCACGGTTATGGACGACTTGGAGATTGTGTATTTAGTCATAGAGCAATTTCAATTAATAATTATTAAAAGTTGCCCACCCTTAAACTTGTTAGTTGCTAAATCTTAATACAACTTCAATTGTTAATAAGATTGCCAACAGTATGAGTGCCTTGTGGATTCTTCCTCGTGGAAGATGCAAGGGGGAATGGAAGGTAGTGTATTGCTTGGTGGATAGGATAGATGGTTCCCTTATACGCTCCATTTCCTTATCTTTGTTAGACACAAAGTTGTAGTGTCTCTTAACTCTACAAAATGCTTAGTGCTTGCCGCGTAACCCAAACATACCCCTTCCCTTGAGAATGATGCATAAGGGCATCTCCAACGCTGACCCTCAAACCACCCGCATCTGTCCGAACCGGGCGGTCCGAACGTGATTTGCCATCCAACATGGTACCCCATCAGTCCGCGGACCGGTGCGGATGTTCGTTTTACTACCAGGGGGGCTTTGCAGGCATCCGGACCGCTGCCACGTACATGACGGACACCCCAGACCCACCCAAAACCCTCTGCCACGCCCACACCCTCTCCTGCGTGAAGCGGTTGCCACGCTTTCATGCCGGTCAGTGCCGCTCCAGAGCACTAACACATTGATGCGGGCCAAGAGCGGACGCGGCCTCACTGGAGCCGGCGTTGAAGCGGCCAGTTGGCCAAGAGTGCCACCCCTGCCGCGTCCCGATCAGTTGAAGTAGAAGGTGCTGGAGTTAGTGGATCAAGACCAAGGGTCAAGGGCTGCTGTACTGGGTCCCCAGGTTGAGCAGGTAGGCTGGAACCTGGGTAGGTATAGGTAGGCTTATTGAATTGGTAATCGATCGGACAATTCGTTAAACGATATCTGTTTTATGAGTACCTCTTCTAAACCATACCGCTCTTCTAGTAAACGGTCTGAATCAGAAAAATGAGTTCCTTCTTCAAATCCATCGGTCACATCCGCCCTGCTACGTGTCTTCTCTCCGCATGCAAATGCCACACGTTCTTTCACCTGCCGGCATTAAAAAGCACGTTGCCGAGAAACCAACTCCGTCGCCCTCATGCAAACGCCACCCGTCTGTCCGCTTGCCGGCATTAATACATGGCGCGGTTGGCCTGGTCGGCGCCCGCTATTTATACGTGACCTATACACGTGGCCCAACCCTCGACAAGATCCGCACCACACCTCCACTCCTGATATTCTATGTGCACCACACACGCCATGGCCTCGAGCTCGAAAGCACTGTGGGACAGCTCCTCCACCTAACAGAAGCAGGAGCTGTCCGGCACTGCGGCCGTCTGGCAGGCCCGCCGAGCCAACCGAATACAGGCTGGCTTGCCGGCTTGCTCTCCGGAGGGCAGCGACACCGACAAGACGATGGATGAGACGGACGACGAGGAGCTAGCATCACCGCCCTCGTCGGTCCCTTGGAGCAGGCGCGTGCGCACTTCACCGACATGATGGCGGAAGAGCAAGAGGCGGCATTCCGGCAGGTGCAGCAAGACCAAAGGCACAACCTCCGGCTCCTCGACAAGCACTAGCTCGTGGAGGAACAAATAGCCAGCGAACATCGACGACGTCATGACCACGGTGATGGACGGTCCGAACTTCCTGGATGAGTAGCGGGCACTGCTCCTATCCTACCGCAGCGCCCACGAGATCCACCGCAAGCGATGGCGGTTGCGCATCCTACAAGCGAAGAGAGATGCCTTGTTCGCGGACATCGATGCATCGACAAGGGAATTTGAGGACGAGGCCGAGGCCGTCCCCAGCTCTACGCCGGCTACGCCGCCACCATTGTTCGCGTCCCGCCGCCACGACGATGAGGCCTGCACGTCCACATCTACCGTCGAGAGCGCGAGGAAGAGTACAACATGAGAGGCCGCCTCTGCTTGGGTCCTAGGAGGCCACCGTCGACGTCTTGCCGGGCCTCACAACCAATGAGCTTGCCCGGAGCTTCGCGGAAGCCATTACTCTTCCCCTCCCGTTGAGGCTTCACTTCCCGGTGAGCTTGCTGCTGGACATGGGGAAGACATGTCATGGGAAACGGTCGCCGCCGCGGCCGGCGACCCTTTAGACTAGGTTAGGACAGCCTAGTCCACTACAGTTTAGTTGAAATGTGTCAAAAATGTGAAGATTTTTGTCCGGTTTAGATGAAGATCATCCGGTTTGCATGTAATTTGACCGGTTTGTTCAAATATGGTTTGAAATGTATGCGGGCATGGTTGGATGGCTGGTTCCTGTTTCACTGTCGACGGGCGCGACCATCACGTCCGCTGACAGATACAGTGTCAGTTTTAGGGGTCCGGGTTGGAGATGCCCCAAGTAGATAGATCTAATGTAAGTCTTGCAAGTACAGTTGAGTACTCACCTTGTTTTATTATTCTTTTTTATCCGGATTGCTGCAAATCAGATGGTAGCATTTCGGAAGTAGGTTCATTACGAGACGATATTACCTGGTTATCCCTTGCTTTTCTTTAGCCTTCTTAAGGCATTTAGGGGTCTGGGCAGAGATATTGATATCATTTGCTTTTCTTTAGCCTTCTTAAGGCATTTGTTAAACTTTATATGTCTAAGTAGATTTCACTTCAGTTATGAGTTGTATCTTGGTCGTATGACCCTTGTAATGTATTCATTCCTTGTAATGTATTCATTCGTTTAAACTTGACTCTTCAAAGTTGTTGTATATATGTTCTTGTTCCGGATTTTTTAGTGAATTGTGTTGTGATACTTACCTTTCCACCCGCATAGCGTGTATGTTGCGACGTGCACCTTGTGTTTGGTGGGCGACCTAGGATCTATATTGTGTGCATGCTAACGAAGGTGTATCGCGATCTACACAGTGTCGGTCCCAGGGCGCTACATAGGTGTATCACGATCGTATCATGTGTATCGTCGTATCGGACGCATCCGTGCTTCAAATCCAAGAACCATGCTTGCACACATAAAACCCATACCACCCAATCCCACCTTCGTAGTTAAGGAGTTTGGTTTGCCTAGTTACATTTTTAATACCTCATCCTACCTTGGCATTAATAAACTTTACTTATTTGCCCTGTTCTACTGTGTAGTCTATGATCCTTGAATGATTTCACCAAGGATCACAATTACAGCAGCTCTGATGACATAAAAATAGATCAAATAAATGCGGAATAATCAGATTTTCATAATGAACAATGCATACTTGAGGATTTTCACCAACATTCCAACTAGTCGAATTCAGCTCCTTCACTGAAAACTCTGCGCCATGCTGGAGACGCATAACCTAAAAGGAGAAATCACTTAGTTGACATGTATAAACAACTGCTGCAGAAATATGAGTATAAATACACCTAGATAGGACAAAGGAAAGCAGGACAATGTTGCAAAACGCTAACAGGAAGCAACCATCAGACGGAAACTGTCTCTTTTTTGTTTTTTGGCAAACAGAAGGAAACCAACCTGTTAAACCGTTCAATAAGAACCTGAATGCAGAAAGTTTACAAACAAAAAACATACATATTCTATAAGCCACTTAATAACCAGTTACAGTAAGGATGCCAATCTACAGTTTTAAAGCCAAAAGAGTGGTTTCTTTTCCCACAATGGCAATGGTTCTAAATAGAATTTACCCAATTTTAACATACAGCTAAAATTGAAGTGAGAAATTTCATCATCTGCCAAAACTGAACAATAGCATCTTTAGACAAATAATGATGTCACACAAGACTAAAGCTATTTTGCCCAGAATAAGTGTTTGCAATTATTTTATGAAGGTGCAATGTGAATGATAGCTGAGGACATGACAAGAGATGAATCTTGTTTTATCAAATAGTGAACAAATTTTCTTCCCTACATAGTACAAAAACTGCAGGGCTATGCCTAGGCCTATCAAGAAAACAACTGGCCTGATTATTTCACCATGAAGACACACCATGGCACTGCAAAACTGCCTAGTAGAGAACCATGAACATGTGGAAAACAAAAGGATACTTTTCTGCAATGGACATCTAAGAGAACGCCGAAAAATGGTTCTTACCATTGGCCCAGCAACTTCATCGGCCTTTTCTTTGCCGTACAGTTGTTCAACCAAAACAACAGAATACTCCATGGTTGTTCCTGGCCCACGGCTAGTCACACAATTCCCATCAATCTGTACCCTTGATTCTACAGCTTGCACCTCTGAAGGAAGTTTGTCCATGCACGAAGGATGACAAGTTGCCTATCACAAACACTCAAATGAGCTTCACCCAAATGAAAGCTGATAATACAAAGCATACAAAAAATGAATAATGGGTAAAATTATAACCTTTAATCCATTGAGCAAACCCCAAGCTCCCAATGCCACAGCTGGAGCAGCACATACTGCAGCATAAAGCTTGCCCTTCTCTGCATGTTTTTTAACCATATTCTCTAAAATTTTGCAGTCTCTAAAGGTGGAAGCCCCAGGCATCCCTCCCTGAACAGAACACGGCCAAGATAAACCAAAAGGTCAGAATGAAGCAACAAAGTTCATGGGGTACCAACACTGCAAGAGATTTTAGTAAACAGAAACCCATGGTACCATATAGCAAACAAATAGATGGGTCAATTCTTCAACAAAAAGACTAATTAGTAATGTTTCTGATAAAGTTTATTTTTAGTTGAGAAGTGCAAAGACTACACACAGAAACAAATAACATAACTGATTCAATAACAACAAACTTGACACAGATGTCATAAAACACCATGATGTTCTCTCTAGGTATAACAGTCAAAGGCAACGAATCCAGAACAACACAGGTAAGGATCTTGGAATAGCACGTTAGCGACACAGCGGACAGTCGGACACATATCCTCCTAAATCTGGGAAACAACAATAGAGTTACATTTCTTATGTTTAAAGTTGTAGTTCATCTGATGATCCCTAAAAGGGATTGAGAAAGGTCAATTTGCAATGTAGATAAGCATATGATACCTTCATTACACTACCAAATGCACAGAACACAGCCGACTGTTTGTCCACTACTTTTTGGTACCAAGGCATCTAATTTTGGTCCGGTAGAGCTCACTTCATTGCCAGGTTTTGTTCAACGAAAGGGAACAAATTAGCAAATAAATCGTTGGTCCGAAACCCTTAGCCACAATAACCACATTTGGTTATATATTCACAACACGGAGCTAAAAGGTACAGGCAAGGGGACGGTGTATGTGACTCACGGGAAGCGAGATAAGGTCAAAATTAGCTTCGGCAAGGTCGGCAAGGAGCGCGTCGGCTGCAAGCTTGACGCCCCAGGATGCGGCGACCTGCGCGACCCCAGGCTCGACGGAAGCGACGGCGACGTCCGCCCCCGCGCGACGCAGCACGTCGATTGTGATTACAGCCTCCATCGGCTCCGTCCCGTTCGCAATCGGCACCAGCACCTGCAGCATCCACCGCAGTTAGAGAACCACAAAACAACGCGCAACGCCATGGGGGTGGGGAGGATAGGGTGCTCGCTTGATTGCCTTCTTCGGGGGAGGAGACGACGCCATGGGCTGCGGTGCGGAGGACGCAAGCGCGGGGGTTAGGGTTTGGAGGCGGCGTAGGCGAGGAGGTGGGGAGGGGGAGAAGGACGTTGTGAGAGTGGAGAAGACGGGTGGCCGCGTGGCCATTTCTTTCGGTGCTCTTTCCTCAGAGCTTCGGTGGGCTGTTCCAGAAGGGCGGACACCGTGTGCGCCGAGTGGATGAACTGCCGGCATCAGTTCTATTTTTTTTCCGAGTAAAATGCACTCGCACTCATTGAACTCGTGAAAGAAGCTCGCTTTGGTACTGTACTCAGAAATATGGTCAATATGGTCAGACGGTCACTTTCGCTTATGTCACTCGTCGCCGTTCGGTTTGACGATGTGTTGACCAGTCCGAGGTGCCAATCGGCAATAATCCGGCGGTTGCATGGTGTTTATGCAGAAAAACCCCTGATTTGCTCGGGAATGGTTGAAACCGTCTTGTCTATTCGACTTCGATTAGAATGAGAGCGGAGGAGGGGAGCGGCGGCAGGGGAAGGCGATCGTTGGCGGTACCGCACCATCTCCGGTGCTAGTGCTTGGGGAAGGGTCATACTCGTCGCGGAGGTGTGCCGCATCTCGTGGCTGGAGTTTTTGCGTCGGGACGACGCATGTTCGTCGACTAGATGATGCTCTGCCGCCCAACTACAGTAAGCCCCCACCTCGACGCGCCATAATTTCCATTTCTGGTCGGTGGTTTAGGGTTTCGCATTGCGCATATTGAGTTTCTGGGACAGTTTGCCTACCTGAATTTTCAAGATGAAGCTAGGGGTTTTGCCGGACGATTTGGGGGTTTCGGTGTAGGGTTTTGGGTACTCGATGGTTCCTCGTAGGGCATTCTGATGTGATCGTACGCTGTTTAGGGTTTCGAGTTAGCCAAGGTGGTTACTTGTACGATATTCTGCCGCATTTGTACTCTGTTTTCATGTTTGTAGGAGCACGCGGCAACAAAATTTCAGTCCAATTTAACCACAGTAGATATTTCCTTGACCAAGGCAGCAATCATTCTTATGTCAATGGTCATGTGGTGTGGTATGATGAGATAGATACAGTAACATGGCCTCCAATCATGGTTGAACACCTGGTTGAAGGGATTGGTTGGGAGATGGTAGGCAGGCTCAAGGTGTACTACTGCATTCCAATCCTGTCAATGAAGGGGAATGGCTTGAGAAAAATCAGAGGAGATGGAGACACATATCAGATGATAACCTTTGTGAAAATTGGTCACCACTCATTCTGCCTTTACCTAGACCATGATGATAGTTTGAATGCAAACTTGAATAATGATAGTAGTCAGGTTGTAAATGCAGAGGCTGATGATCATCTTTCTAAAGGGGCATAGCATAAAGGTGGAGCACACGCAATGCCTATACAAGTTGTGAATTCTAAGAGCTCAGATGTTGATGTGAGCAATTATGTTTTTGCAAGAAGGAAGTGTTCTTTTGGCAACCAGGACGAAAATGTGGAAGATCTAGTTGTGATGCAGGCAACACGGCAACGAGGCACTGATGAATGTGGTACATCAAGAGCATGCAAAAAAACTAGACACAGATAGACACCTCATGACATGGGAGAAGTTGATAGTGATTCAGATGACTTTGACTATGATTCTGGAGCCTCGGTGGACAGTGACTATGACATAAGTGATGGTGAAGATGATTTATGTGCTGACAATGTGGACATGGATGAACATGTATAGAGAAAGGAGAAAGGGAAGCACAAGCTAGAAAAAGAAAAAGGATCGGTCAAAGGAAAGGAGAAAGATGGAGATAAAGCAGAAGTAGATGATCATGAAGATGGGTTATATGAATCAGAGGGTGATGATTTATGGGCACCTGGTTCAGATGATGAACAGGTATAAATGAAGTTTCAGGCATCCAAAGTAGAGGACCTACATTGTCCCAAATTTCATGTTGGCCAAGTTTTGCAAACTGTTGAGATGTTGAGGAAAGCCACCAAGGAGTATTGTTGCAAAAACAGAGTTGATGTCAAGTTGCGAGTCAATGATAGAAAAAGAGTGAAGGCAACCTGTGATGAGGACTGTACTTGGTATCTATGGGCCTCATATGACAGCGGGCCCAGCTGTTTTATTCTCAAGAAATATGTTGATGAGCACACATGTACCAAGATGTAAGAGCACATTTATCCATGTGTGGTTTTG
>CBMN010749183.1:0-10642 GCA_000582825.1 Hordeum pubiflorum | reverse complement strand
GTGCAATCTCTCAATAGTGCTAACATAATCGAATCATATAACAATCCCACAACGTGCGGCAAAGAATCACTCCAAAGTCCTTATCAATAGCGGAGAACATAAGAATAAATTGTTGTAGGCAGTGAACCACCTCAAAGTTATCTTGCCGATCAATCTATTGAGCCATCCCCATAGGTGTGACAAACAGCCCTAGAGTTCTAACTAAATAGTTATCTTTCTGACCAATCTATTGAGTTATTCCTATAGGTGTCACAAACAGCTCTAGAGTTCGTACTAAATAACACCAATCAATTTCAGATTCATAACATTCAATCCACACAAAGAACTCAAAGAGTACCCCCAAAGTTTCTATCGGAGAAAGTAGGACGGAAACGTGCATCAACCTATGTGCCTAGATCACCCTAATGTCACCATGGGGATCCGCAAGTTGATTGCCAAAAACATACATCAAGTAACTCAATAGGATACACCATTGTCACCACGGGTATCCACATGCAAGCCATATATCAAGTGTTCTCAAATCNNNAGTATTCAATCCAACATAACGAAACCTCAAAGGGAAAGACTCAATTCATCACATCAAGATAGACAGGAAAGAACACCATATGATCCAACAATATTAACAAAGCTCGAGATACATCAAGATCATGCCAACTCAAGAACACGGGAGAGAGAGATTAAACACATAGCTACCGGTACATACCCTCTGCCCCGAGGGTGAACTACTCCCTTATTGCCATGGAGATCATCGGGATGATGAAGATGGCCTCCGGGGATGATTTCCCCATCTAGCAGGGCACCGAAAAAGGACTCCGGATGATATTTCTTCGGTATAGAGGCTTGCGGCGGCGAAGAGGAAGTTCTTAGTTTTGTTCCGAAGTTTCCCCAATATATAGGAATTTTTGGCATTGAAATCATGCCAAGGGATGCGCCTACGGGGGAGGGGCGCCCCTAGGCTCGTGTAGCCCTCAACCACCTCCTGTCCCAACTCTGGTCCTCCGTGGGTCTCTTCTGGTCCATAAAAATTCATCGTAAATTTTTAGCTCAATGCGAGAACTTTTATTTCTGCAGAAAATAACACTATGGTAATTCTGCTGAAAATAGTATCAGTTCGGGTTAGTTTCATTCAAATCATATCAAAACCATGTAGATCTTGGTTAAATATGTCATGAATACTTTATAAATTATTGATACGTTGGAGACGTATCAACAACACATTGAAAGAAATTATAGAAAATGAAAAAAGCCTCAAAAGTGGAAATCCTTTCACATGGAGGACTCCTATGTGCAATGGCTTGTGGGAAAAATGATAAACTGACAATAGCACACTTGAAGAAAAACTTCACAAACTTACATATCTCATATGAAGATCAATGACTTTCAACAAATATGTCCATGCCCCAAGGGCATCTTCATGGCATATTACATGATAACCTGACCATTTTTTGAACTAACATGGGTTTTACCATAGTGATCAAGAATTTCACAAAAAGATGAAGATTTGGTTAATAAAAAGTACTTTTCCATTTTTCTAGTCATCCATTTCAATGTTGAAACCACATCTAAAGAAATTACAGAAAATGAAAAAAAGGCTCAAAGAGATTGAAGAAAGGGTGTTACCATTGTGATCAATAATTCCACACAAAAAGATTGAACAAAGGGTGTTACCATTGTGGTCAATAATTCCACACAAAAAGATTGAAGATTTGGTTAATGACAATTAATTACATAAATGTCAAGTATACCACGTGGGATTCCCAACTAATTTTAGGAATGTAGGAATTATACACAAAGAAAGGTCAAGTTCCCAACCACTTTATTTGATTCAGCACATAAGGTAACATTAAGCACATAAGGTAGCATACACAAAGAAAGGATCCACAACATTGGCAGAATCAACGATAAACAAAACAAACTTTAGTAGATAAGGTAGCATCCAACTCATAAGGTAGCACAAACATCTCGGATTAACAACATTGCAATATCAACGATAAATAAATTTCGGTACATAGCGATAAATAAAGTAGATTTCAGTACTTGACAACTACAATACAAAACTATGGGCTTCCACTCATCCTCCGGCTTTGCTCTGTGTGTGAGAACCGCTAACACATCACCGGCTTCGCTCATAGGCTTTACAACGTACGAATACATATTCTCCTCTGCATGCTCATCCTCCTGCACCATGTGCTCATCGGCGGCCGAAGCAGGCTCTGACGACCAATCCTCGTCCCCCTCCTCGTCCTCCTCCATCACTGGCTCGTCTCCAGGTGCAGGCCTCATCGTCCTCGTAAACTCTTCTACATTATCAAGCATAATAATGTGTAGAGACATACCAGGAGGAGAATGCACGTATCTCACCCCCGGAATAGCTGCGAGCTCTTGTTTGACCATCGGATCCGGTGGGACGCATCGAGACCTGTACGAATACCAGCGAGCTCGCTAACTAGGATCCGGCGACTCCATTGCCTCACGCATCGCCCAGAAAAAACCCCCGATACAAGTCACCCCATTGACTCGATCTGGGATTATCCGCCAGAGCTCATACGATCTAGCATCTATCAACAGTTGCACCTCATGCTTCGCCAGAGCTTTCATGCTTGGAAACCAAGAGCAGATCTCCTTGCACTTCTCTAGTAGGACAACGTCACCGGCGCAGAACACCTCCAATGGGGTCGTCATCGCCGACGGCGACCGCGGGATTGTGGGTGGGGATGAGGAATCGGGAGGTGGATGTGGGTTGCTCGGGCCGCGGTGGATGCGAAATGAGAGAGAGAGAGGGATATTTTTACTTTTGACAAATGACCGAACCGTCCACTAACCGGCCCCACATGTCAGCATTTCAGGCTGGTCTCACACGTAATGACCGGGTGAAGTAACGGTCAAAGGCTTTGACCCAGCGGCCAAGCACCGTTTGTCCTCCTGTGAGGCGCGAGCGAGTGGAGGAGGGGGAAGTGAGCAAAGTTAGACGGGTGGGGCAAAAGTGAGTACAACTAAGGAAGAAGGGGCACAAAAATACAAATCCCTTATAAAAATGTTCAAGATTCAAAATTATTTGAGTATTTCAAAAGTAAAAAAAATAAGAAAAGTGAAAAGTGATAAAATGAAAAAATAAAGAGAGAAAACCATTGTAAATCAGTAGAAGAAAAGAAGAACTAAAAGCTAGAAGAAAAATGCCAAGAAAACTACACCTCAATGGTAGTGCATTAGGTTGATTAGGTTCTCCAGTTAGTAGGCTTTGGGCCTGAAGTGTTAAACAAAACGTAGCCCAGTTCATGTTGGTGATGTGGTTTTTGGCCGGAGCGACTATGTATCGTTTGTTGCCAAACCAAAGGAGGTCTTGCCTCAAGGCGCCCTCCCCATCGCAACTATTGGTCCGTCCCTAGTAGATCTCTGCTGGTGGTTCATTCTCTCTTTTACATATTTTCAAAATAAATATATTGCAAAAACTTCAAATGACTTAAAAAAATCAAAATGTTATCACAATGTATATAGGGATAGATCCAGAAATGGCGAGGGGGGGGGCAAGGGCTAGAACTAGAAGAATCAATCATGGTCGCATAAGAGATAGTTATATGTATATCGTAGTATATATATCGTAATAACCCTAAATACTCATAATATAGCCTCGGTTCTATAACATGAATACAATTTATAGTACATATTAATTTGAATTTGGCTCTATGACAACCATGATCAAGGCTCCCGATAATTTTTTCAGAATGGCTGGCTAGAAAATCTTCTCAATAAAACTCTTCCAGTTCTATAGTTTTAAGCGAACACATAAAAACAAATTATGGAACCGAAAGCTAGCATAGGACTGTTAAGAATCATATACTTGTGACAACCATGTTGAACCAATTTCAAACCGACAAAAAGAAAGAAATGTATACTTGAGGAAATCGTAGCGCGGAGGATAGGAGTGTATAGTCATAATGCGGCGTTTGCAATCGCCAAGTAGACGAGCCGACGATGAGGGGCTGAAGATGGAAGATGGACCAATGAGTGATCGGTCGATCTGCCTTTTTTTTAGAACCAATCAATTCGCTTGCAGTTGTGTCAGCTGTTTGCGTCGGCTCGTTGGATAATGACTAGTAGTGGTTGTTCTGCTTGCACGATTTCACGGTTGGCTGATCTATTTATTGTTTGGTACCACCAAAAAATGTTCGTAGAATTTAGAAAATGTTCACACTTTATGATATTTTCAAAAATGTTTAAACAATATAAAAAATGTTCGTGTAATTCGAAAAACAATGGCTTGTACCATTCAAAAAAATACATGTTACGTTTAAAAAAATGTTCAGGTGCTTAAGAAAATGTTTGTGACTTTAAAAAGTGTTACACACATGGTAAACAAATGTTTGCATGGTCTTCAAAAATGTTTCGTAACATTCAAAAAATGTTTCAATGTGTATTTGAATTTATTTTAATATGCATTCAATTTTTCAAAAACATTTCTTTGAAAATAAATTTAACAATGTATTAAAAAAATATGTATAAAAATATTTTAGATGTATAAAAAAAGTACAATGTTATGAAAAAGGTAGACATAAATTATGTATTTGAAAATAATAATAATGATGTATACAAAAATGTTTTTGATGTACACGAATAACGTACAATCTGTATGAAAAAGGTGGACGTTTGTTAAAAAGGTGAAAAAAGAAAATGAATGAAAGAAAGATAACAATGCAAAATGAACAAAACCAAAACAATCCAAAAAAATAAAAACCAACGAAAACCAAATAAACCAGATACAAACAGTAAGACACAATAAAAAAACACAGAAAAAAAATTCGAGTCAGAGGCGCTACAGTAGTAGGCCGACCCACTCCCTCGTGCCCAGAGGCCAAACTGAGTTATATCTCGGTACGGGCGAGAAAGAGCCCTGGCAGATTTTGGCATGTGAAAAATGAATTACAAATTGTGCACACCGAATAACAACATATCTCCCCTACAGAACTGAATAAACAAAAAATGTATTGCCAGAAATCTCAATTAGATTGGTTTAAGGTTCTATTTTTTGTGTAAAAGGGCCCACCCGTAACACTTGGTGCCTCCATGGAAAAAACATACAATATTTATAATGTAAAACCCTAAGAAAACATGTCGTAACGAAACAAAATATGACATGTATTAATGAATGGAGCAAATATTTTCTTAGTTATTTAAAAGCACTTACTATTAAGTCAAAGATGTTGTCTATCAATGTTGTATAACACATAAGTTGAGCAATTGCATATTTTGTAAATCATGTGCAGCTTTAGTGCAAAAAGGTATGTTCTCGGGCAATTGAACATTTCCACACTTCAAGTTCTAGATAGTTGTTTGTGCAACTAAAAGCTTCATGCAATTTGATTGATTTTAAAATTATTACTTGTCACGCGACAAAGGAATAGGAAATAACAAACATGTTCATACACTGAAAATAAATGGTCTAAAGACATGGTTAAAAGTTTGCATTTTGTCACATAAAATGTGTCCTCAACTGAATGTTGTTTCCTATCATAATTGTTGCTTACCAAGATCCTGCAAAAAACTAATTTCTTGCTTACCAAAATAAAACTCATGGAGCAATTATTCATCAATTTGGAATCCCTTAAGTCTAAACAAAACTTTAACATGTCACACTATTTCAACTTCAAATTCATAACACACATCTAAATCAAACAAAGAAGATTAAGCACCACATAATGGCTAATGCAAGTTGAACTTTAAGTTCGACACCAACAACAAATTTGTTAGCTTCACTCTTCAAGCTATGTTTCAAGTTTTGGCCAGAAAATTTGTAACGTTAATTCTAAATTCATGTTGCATCTATAACCGTTTTTGTTTCTAGACACTCCAAAGATGAGAACAAGTATCGGTTACATCAGGGACCACAAGCCTTGGTGCACCCAGTACTTTGAAGGCAATGTGCTCATGATTTTGATCGTAAGGTCATCGGCTGGTTGGATCCGACATAAGTTAGCAATCTGCAGAATGGAGGCCTCGGAGGCCTCGGAGTACTGGGTATTCATGCCTCTGGTGGGGATATTCGTTGGTAAATTGGAATACAACATGTCGTCCCATGAAGCTTGGAGACCTCGGAGTACTTGACTTGGAGCCTTTTGGACGTGTGCTACCCCATGATGGCTATGCATGGCATCAGTGGACAAGCCACGATCGGCCTTGGGCTGGTTTGATTCTGGGATGAGAAAGACATGGTTCTTCTCAACGCTACTAGTAAAATAACAACCATAGATAGCCAAAAGGCGACCTTTTGCTTTTGCAGATGGATTGATGGGAGGGTGCTAAATGATTTCACCCCCAAATTCTTGTCTCTCACCAAGTGTAAGGGAAGAATGATTATAACGGGCTTCAAGGAAATGACCATATGTTTCCCTAAGAAAATTTACCATCCCTGTGCAAATATGTGAATTCGTTGCACTTTGGTCTTTAATCCACGATTTCCACCTTAATCCTTTGTCCGCAGATTCTATCACATGGACGTGTCACATCTCCAGAATCTATACATCATTAGCAGCCTACAAGTTGCAACATGTGGGTGCTGAGACCCCTCTTCAGGTGGGAAATCTTTGGAAATGAAAGGTATAATCAAAGGCCAAAACTTTCACTTGGCTGACCGCGGATCGCCTAGCTACCCAGGGATGGCCTCACGGTGAGGTTTGCAAGCTTTCTCCTCACCGGTTATGAACTAAACAAACATCTTAGTCATCGCTACGTTTTTGTGAGAGGTGCGCGGAAAATTATTCCATTTAGGTTGTCCAACCCTCTTGTACTGGTGTCCAAGTCCTCCGCCCTTAAGGATGGGTGGAACATAAACACACCGTGAAAAGATAATTTGGTGCGGCTTCTCTTCCGTGAGGCCATCATGTATGTGCTATGGAATATGTAGAAGGACATGAAATGACACATTTTCAACGAGTCTCCCCTATCGGGCCACGACACCACTTATCGTGCAAATGGGGACATTTTCAAATGGTCTTTGGCCATACTCTGTAATACCCATAACATTTCAGGGGGGGTCTTTCGGAGAGGTCATACCTTTTCTTTTCTTGTGTTGTTTCTCTTTTTCCTTGCAACTTATGTCATGAACATTTCCCCCTCTTTCCGTATGTTAGTAAAACAGACAGAGCGTGTCTCCTTTATGCAGATGTGACTATGGCAATTCATCACCCCAAATAAGTTATAGAAATTCACCCGCAAAAAACAAATTTTAGAATTAACTCATTGATGCATATGTAGTTCGGTCCCATTTCACGTTTGCTACCCTCCAATTGAATTTGCATGCAGGTTCGTGTTGGTGCCTATCGATGGACTTAGTTGTGGCTCGTCTTTTTTCGCCTAACTGTTGGGCCTGCAGATTCGTATACGAGTTGTGGACATTTTCTTGGGCTTTCTATGCCAGCCGAGATGTGCTTTTCTGTGTATATGGGGCAGGCCCTGGTTCGGTGGGCATTTTATTTCTACTCGGCTTGACTTGTTATTGCTCTTGTTTTTCTTTCTTTGTAGCTAGGCTAGCCTTGTTATTGTTATTCGATGCACATACTTCATTATTTGTTTATGCCTCTTTTGGTAGTTGTTATTTTGCGGGAGGTGTTTTCTTATTGTTTGAATATTATAATTTTTTAGTTATTTATTCGTAAAATAATGATTGTGATTTTTTTGTCCATGATTTTTGTGCGTTTCATCACACGAAAACAAAATGTTAACAAGAGACCCTCGCACGGTGCCATTGCAAGGCAATATGTTTTCAAAAGAGTTCATAAGTACAAATTTTATAAGGGGAAAAGGGACTGCACTTGCATGTTTTCAGAGGGGTATCAATTGTAAGTTTTTAAATGGATTCACAACTCCACAAACAAGGTTGCAACTACAAGTTTTCAAACTGAGTCATAACTGCATGTTTTCAAGGTCGGTCGCAATTGCATGTTTTTAAGGTGAGTCACAACTGCATACTTTTCAAGAGGAATCGTAACTGCAAGTTTCCAAATGTGATGGTAATTGCATGTTTTCAAATAGGACTGAAACTACAAGTTTTCTAATGGGGTTGTAACAGCATGTTTTCAAGGTATATTGCAAGCGGGTGTTTTCAAGCAGAGTCACAACTGTATGTTTTCGAGGCGGTCGCAAATGCATGTTCTTAAGGGGAGGTTGCAAATGCATGCTTTTAAGGTGGTTCGGAAACTGCATTCATTTTGGGTGGGGAGGGGAATCACAATTGGCTAACAATTGCATGTTTTTAAGGCGAGTCACAACTACATGTTTTCAATAGGGGTTCCAATTGCAAGTTTCCAAATGAGATCAAAATTGCATGCTTTCACATGGGGGTACATATGTAACTTTTCCGATGGCGTTGCAACTGCATGTTTTCAAGGCGTGTCGCAACTGCATGATTTCAAACGGAGTCGCAACTGCATAATTTTCAAGACGGGTCACAACTGCATGTTTTCAAGGGAGGATCACAATGACATACTTTCAAGGAGATCGCAATTGCATGCTTTTAAGGGAGTCACAGTTGCATGTTTTTCAACGGGGTCGCAACTTCATGCTTTCAAGTAGGGTCGCAACTGCGTGTTTTTCAAGGGGGTCGCGACTGAATGTTTTCAAGTTGGGTCACGACTTCTTGCATTCAAGGAGTCAGCAATGTAAGTTTTCAAATGAGGTTTCAATTGCATGTTGTTAAGGAGGCTGCAACTATATGTTTTCAAGGAGGGTCGCAACACGTATTATTTTTCAGCCAACAACGATGAACATTTTAAAAAAAAATAATTATTTTTGAAATTCACAAACATTTATTTCAAAATTCATGACCATTTTATCTCAGGATATTGATTATTTTCTTTCACAAAAACTGCAGAGTAGTTTTAAAATTCAGGAACATATTTTACAAATCAATCGATGGAAATTTTCCAAAATCGTGTTTGAAAATAGCACAATGGCACATTTTCATTTCAAAACTATGAAATTTTGAATATTTGTATCACACACTAGTACAAAGTTGTAGTTTTTTTAGGCAAAGTACAAAAGTAGTAGTTGTCCATTCTTTTCCGGCCTTTTTCGAAGAAATGCATTGGTGCCTTCTTTTTGTATCATAAGCTAGTTTTTTAGCCAAATTGTATCGTAAGCTAGTACAAAGTTGTTGTTTTTAGGCAAGTACAAAGCTATAGCTGATTCCTGCTTCGGAGCCACGTCCTTGTGTTTTGATTCGCTCGTGATTGCCGATCTCTAGGCCGGCCCAATTATACTATTTTTAGCGAGTAGTCTGGAGCTAAGTCTCAAGGATTAATTTCCATGTCATAGATTAAGCTCTTTGTTTCTTTCTATTTAATTTTGTCTCCTCCATATGATGAGAGTCTTGATAATTTGTAGATTAAGGCACACCAACAAACCTATGGATGATAAAGACGCGGGAGCTCCTTCCATGCCGAAGAACATCGTAGATGCTGGTCCACATGAGAGGGCAATTCTCCATCGATCCTGATGTATTCTCGTGTAATCCATAATGGAGTAGATAGATGGGAGAAAGGATGTTGGAGATTTTGGCGGCAATCTGTTGATGCGCGGAGGAAAGAAGAGTTGTCTTGCTAATTTTCTGTAATTAGAGAGATACGGGGATGTGGTTGTTTGAGTGCTGGGTCCACCAAGGCACGTGTTAGCCGCTGGTTGGCCCTGCACGATAGTGCGTGGAGGGATCCCAGCAGGAGAGCCGAACCCATCAACAACGACACATAATAGTACCTTCCTTGTGAGGATTGGTCTCAAAATACCTTCCTTGTGGGGAAGCAACTAATCAACGAGTACTCTTTGGAAGCGTCCGTAAGGGTCATTTTTTGTGGGTGAGAGCGCACCATTTCTAGTGGACGCTCGCTTCGGAATTTTTTTTAACGTGTTTTCAACTTTTAGATAATTTTCCTCTTTTTTGGCTTTTCAAATTTTCCCTGCTTTTCCTTAGGTTCTGCACCAAAGAATTCAAAACAATTCTTTTTTGTGAGGAAAAATGTGGTTTTTTTGCGAAAGGACACATATTTACTTCTCACGGAGGCATAGGTTTGCTTCTATGAGAGGCACAGTCGTGCCTCTCGACAAATTACTAAAACGTGTTGTTATTTTTTCCCTTCCACAAGAGGAACAATCATGCCTCTCGGAAAAGAAAAGAAAAACGAGTTTTCCTTTTTTTCTCCCGCAAGAGGAACATATTTACTACTTATGGAGGCACCGATTTGCTTCCGCGAGATCGAAAGACATGCTTCTTTTTTCGTGGGAGGCGTAGATTTACTTCTTGCGGAGGCATGATTTGCTTCCGCGAGAGGCACAAATGTGCCTCTTTGGAAAGGGAAAAGGACGTGCCCCGGATTAGTTTTTTCGCCCGTTTTTTCTTTGAATTTTTTCCCGAAAACTATCAACATGAAATTTAGTTTTTAAGATCTCGACGCGAGGAATCCAATAATGTAAACGCTTCAACATTTGGACACACGGTTTAAGAGATGAAACATTTTTAATAAACGAATCAACGAAAAAAGAAAAACTCTAATGTGCGTCACTTGTCGCAACCTAGGAAGCTGAAAGTGACATTTATAAAAAGTACTCCTTAATTAGTTATTTCGTCGCTATGGCATTGTAGGGGAACGCAGTAGAA
>CBMN010749180.1:0-10040 GCA_000582825.1 Hordeum pubiflorum | reverse complement strand
CTCTGGAACCGGGACTAGTGCCCTGATTTCTACTAGTGAGGATGCATAAGTCTGAATGTAAACTCTATTGCATTTGCTCTAGTCTTTAAAGAAAATTGTTGTTCTTTCTGTATGGATTGATACTTTGCAATAACATGGCTGCGTGCATCAATCGATGCAGAGGCCCCGGGGCTCCCTCCTTTTTCGAAAAAGGTTACCATATCAGTTTTGCTAAAGCACATCTAGATGTGCCATAAATATCGCACATCTAAATCCTAGGTCATTGATCTTACGTGGAGATTCGTGTGAGTATATTTTTTTTTCATTTCTATATCTGATTGAGTCATTTAGATGTGCAATAACAAGGGCACATCTAGATGTGCTCTACATACACCCTTACCATATACAAGAGCACGTCATAATATAATGAGACAACACAATAAATCAACCGGATAATGTACCCAATGAAAATGCTTTTTAATGGACAACAAAAATGAGAAGAGAAGCAAATTGAACTTACAATGAGAATTTTAGGGGTAACATCAAGGCCTTGTTTCTTTAACCTAAGAACCATTTCATTCTCCAGTGCACGAACTTGGTCCAGTATATAAACAATCTGAGTACAGCAAAGAAAGGAAAAGATGATGTATCAAAGGGATGAGCAAATAGCACATTAAAGCTGGGACGAGCTATATATTGATGGCCATGCCATTGTTTGGTACCTGCCCTCCAGTATCTGGCATGCCCAACACATTAGCTTGGCCGAAGTATCCATGAGGAGAAACGATCACAACATTAAAGATCATTGGGATCCTCCCCAAGAATGTCTCTAGTGTAGATGGATCTGGAGCTTGAAGAATATCCAGGAGGAGATGTATCATCTCTAAGACATGTTCAGCTGTATCACCCCAACCTTTCTCCAAGCCCCATTCTTGAAATCTGAAGGTTACGGAGAAAACATCATATGTTAAAGCTACATTATTCTTGCCTGATGTGATTTATTCAAAAGTTGCACTTCGTAAATCACGAAATAACCTCAGACATACACTATGCAGCAATTACCAGTGACCAGTAAATTTGCGGATGCAAGACCTAATCAAAGGTATTTCAACAAGACTAACATACTTTCTTTACCACGATAGCTAGTATTAAATGTCTGTATGGAGGACTTAAGGAGCTGGAGTTCAAGTTGAGCTTATATGTTCCAACAAAAGGTTAGAGAGGGCATCTCTTAGAAATGCTTGAAGCCTCAAAGAGTCAAACCCCAGAACTGAGTTTGCTTACATAGGACTAACTGTAACAAAATTTGTGGTTTGTAGACTCCCCTGCATATTTGTGCATATATTGAGTGACTAGACAAAAAACAATCAGCGGGTGACAGTACTGAGATGTGTACCGTCAGCGCCAGGGTGACTGCCGCTTGCCCAAACGGTCAGATTGGTTTTAACTTTTTGAGAAGTGTTCATTTTTGCTAAATTTTCTGACAAGGGTCAGAATTGTCGATTTTCACTCTTAGAAATGCTCGGAGCCTCAAACAGCCAAACATCAGTAGTGCTTCTCCAAACAAAAAAAACAAAAAAACTGAAATGTAAAAATGACTCTGGGAGCACAATGTGATAGGGTAAACTAACTGATTAGCAAATTGTGAGTATGGTGTTTCAGCTGGGAGCTTTGACAGGTTCTCCTCAGCTTTGGTCAGGACAGACTGAAGCCTTCCCACGCTTTGTATCCTATCATTTAGCATCATCACCTGCAGAACACACATGCAAAGCTTCCCAAATCAACAACAAACATACACATGAACCACAAGTTTCTCGCAAAGATTTCCTCGGCGTCAGCAAAACTCACATGCCCCTTGTGCCGGTGCTCGCGAAGGAAATCAAGCAGGGGCTCCAGGCAATCCCTGTTGCGGAACAAAATCGAAGACAGGTGCCTGTTGAGAAACTGCACGCCATTTCCAATCGACGATGACCGACTCGGGCGTGGGATTAAGGCAGTGAATGGCTCAAAGTCAAGCTCCAGCACGTAGGGATCGTTGTGCCTGCCAGGTCATAGAGGTTAAGATTATGGTGATAGAAACTGAAAGAAAACAATGCCACTTGTGACAATTTAGCTAGTTTTAATTGTAATATTATCACTCTGCAAGAGTCGAACCACAGCCCCAGTAGTCCAGCACAGAGCCGTACTGATTCTGAAAGCTACCAAGCTGTCAATCTCTTCACATGACCTCAGCCGTGATGGCGGCCTCTCAAAGCCCAACATTAACCTCTCACTAAATTTTTTGACCATAGTAGAGGCGAAAGGAGCAAACGCTGAAGCTGAGATAGCACGAAGGGACAGGGGGGAGCAAACACATACTGGCCATCGACGAGCTCCTCCTTGAAGCGGAGATACTCCGAGACGCTGAGCTGTTCGACGTTGAGCTCGTGCACGTTGACGCGGACGTACTCCCAAACCCCCGGCCGCGGCCGCACCGCGATGGCCACGAACGGCGGCAGCACGATCGCCTCCTGCTCGAAAAAATACACGCACACGAGAGGCATAAATATTCAGGGACATCCGCGCGCGCACGGAACAGCCGGTGTTGCGGCGTGACGGCTCACCTGGGAGGAGCGCAGGACGTCGAGGAAGGGGCCCTCAGCGAGGGCGCTGCCGCCGGAGACCTGGACCTCGTCGAGCGTGTCGAGGATGCGGTGCGGCTGTAGGATCCCCTTCCCCTTGCTCACGTACCTACGGGAACCAACCGACCAAAGCAGGGGCAAAAAATCATCAGCAGAGGCATACGAGCGAACAATTGGGCGGGGTGGCTGATCGGCTACTCACTTGGAGAGGAGGGCGACGAGCTCGTTGCGGTGTGCGTGGAGGGTGTCCTCGACGCGCTCGCGGATGCTCGGGGTGCGGTCAAGCTTCGGGGTGGCCATGGCTGGCTCCTGTGCTGCTGACTCGTGTCAGTGTGCTCCCGTCCCGCGACGTTGCGAGCGCTGTTGAGGAAGGCGAAGCCGAGTTGCCCAACTTTATAAGATGAGATGCAGCACCTTGCTGACGCGTGGTGGAGAGCGTTGGACGTTGGCGAAAACGACTGTACGTACAATGGACTATGGAGAACTTTTTTTTAACACACTAGTACACTACAAATACAAACGCCTCGTACATTCACATGAGCGTACACACTCATACCTTATCTTATCTTTATGAGTACATTCTTTTAAAATTGATGAAGTCATCACACACGTAGTTGATAGAAACGTTTCCTTTAAACGTACATCATCAAATGGGTTGAAATAAATCCAATAAAACATGACCATCAATTTCTAGGACTTAAACCCCGGGTGGTCGGTTACATCACAAAGAATCTAACTATTTAATATACTCTCAAATCACTACTACACTCTTGTGGTTTATTCATACGTAAATATACCGTGATTTAGTTTATTTTAAGCTTTAGAGTAAGTTGGGTGGTTAGAAAATTACTGGTGCCTTGACGCTTTGGCTCTAAATAATGCAGATTATCTTTTCAAGTAGGAGATGATGTTTTCATCTTTTTATAATGTGATTGTGGTGACTTCATCGCTCTTAGTGTTATTTTTTTCCTGACGGTTTTGTTTTGGTTGCATTTAGATAGTTTTTTTTCATAAACAATAAAGGTCCACATGTTCGTGACCTAGAGTGGTTAATGAAATTTTCAACGTTGTCTCTCAAACCACCCGTAAACGTTCACCAAAATGTTTGGATTTTTTTTGCCATCTAACGTGATGCCGCAAACATCCATGAACCAGTTTGCATCTTCAAATTCTCATAGGCCGAAAGCAAATTTATTTTGAGGGAGCACGGACAACCCCTAACCAATTAAACCCATCATGTATCACGTCCGCTGCTATTTGGCTGAAGGCCGCTGCTTTATTTGTTTGACGGAAGGCGGGGCCAGGCAAAATTTATGTTGGCTCGTGTTATTTTTATTTATGTTGCTTATGTTGATGGAAGGTTGATGCTACTAATATTTTTCTACCTCGTCGCCCAAGGATGGACATTGTTATATGCATTGAAGTAGTTGCTTTGTTGGCTGATGAGTGAGGAATTAATAGGTTAATCGACAAGTTAATCGACCATTCAATCAATTAATCGATTACTCGGTGACCCTAGAAGTAAGGATTAATCGTTAAATTAACTGGTTAATCGGATGAATTTTTGAACAAGGTTTATTTGGTAAAAGGTTAATTTTTGCTGCGGAATGAATTGATATTTAATAGAAGAAAACATTTAAGGTATGACATTAGGTGGCCGGCTTCCCTGTTTGTTTCCGTGAACGAGTCCATCCATTCTGAAGGATTACGTTGGAGTTGTCCGATGGATCTTAAGTGACTTCTAGAATGGAAAATATACTATTTCCTCGTTTATAAATACAAGTCTTTTCAGCGATTACAACATGAACTACATACAGAATAAATATAGATGTATTTTAGTGTATAAATTCACTCATAACATACTGTATGTACTATATATTGAAAACACTAAATAAGATTTATATTTTTCTTAAACAGAATAAGATATATATTTAAAAACGGAGGAAGTAGTTCTAGTTCATGCGTGTCACGGCAAGGACAAAAGGTGGCCTTGAACATTGCCAACTGAAAAACGGTACCTCGAAAGCACAACTTTATTGCTAATGACGACACCTATCTTCAAACTTAGAGCCTTTATCCGAACGATCCATTTCGTCCGTTCATATTTTTTTGAACCGTCATGAAAAAAAAAGGTGGCTTAACGTAGTTCTATCCACGTCGACCCATTTCAGACCCAAATTTGAGCCGGGTTTGCGTCCTCGCGGACACGAAACACGCGTCGCGCGTCCCCTTCGTGTTCGCAGCAGGCCCACTAGTCGGCCGCTCAACCATCGCACCACATCTTATTAAATGCCAGCACCTACCTCGGAGCTGGCAATGGATGAAAGGTCCACGAGCCCGTCCTTTTTAATAAAAGCGTGCGGCGGGACCGACCTCATCCACTTCCAAACACCCGTTCGCATCTCGCCACACGATGCTCCCTCGCTGGCGACCGAAAAACCCTAGCAAGCCCTAGCCATCCTGGGGTTCTTCAACGGTAAGGGAAAGGGAAAGCTCAATGCTAGCGCGAGCTCTTCTCGCAGGCTTCCTTCTCCGCTGTCATCGCCGCCGCCTGCTAGACCGACCACTTATGTTTAGTTAAGTTTTTTATTTTGTTTATCTATGTCACGTGTTTATCATTTTTAGTTTTTGTGAAACGCGGATAAATTTGAGTATGTCTTCCGTTTTCGTTGAACGCACCAACCGATCTAAATAAAAAAATAAACGCGTTTATCTATTTAATTGATTCAAATAGACAAAAAAACGGATAAACTACACGTCTGTTTAGGTCGACGCGTTTTACCGGTAGGCTTCTCTTGTTTGGGCAAGCAAACTGCCGAAACGACCAGATAGTTCCACGATGCTTTGCCAATCTCTCTCTCTCGCCCCCACTGCCAAAAGCTGCTTTGATTTTGCAGGGATTTTTGCTGTGCCTTTCTTGACAGGAGCACGACGAGTGGCCGACTAGATTCTTCTTCTCGCATCTCTCGCGGCCACGTGGTGTGGCAGTCGGCCGGATCAGTGGCACCACCTGTCTTGACTTGGACGGTAGTACAGTGCGACACATCACACTAGAGTACATGTGATGAGCTTGGGAGGTCGCGAGCTCACGTTGAAGTTTCGGGACATCAAGCACGGGCAGGGCACGTTGCAGGACATCAAGCATGGGTATTCGCAAATCAGCTTTCTTATTATTATTATGAGCAAAAGATCTGCAGACTTTATAATGTTTGGGCGGGCTAGCTTCCTCCTATTTCTCCTCTTCTACGTACCGCCTGCGAAATTGATATCGTCACCATTATTTTCTGGACAAATTAAGGTTAGTTAAGCTAACCAAACTTCATCATGCGATGATCCATTCATGCAACAACCAACAACCCCTCAGACAGCTTGTAAAAATATCTTACGTTATGGAACGGAAAAAGTATTTCATACACTCTTATTTTTCATCTTCATAAATAAGACATGCATTATGCATCTTTTTTATTTCCCACCGTCTTTAGAGGGTAAAAAGACGAGCTTTCTTATTTCTTCACTTATTGTTTATGAACAAAATTTTAATATATGTTCCAGTTACATGTTGCGATTTCTGTCAATAAGAAAAGGTTTGGTACTATCGTTGTATTAAAGAAACTACAGATCACATCTATCTTATCCTAACTCCCTAACACCTTTTGCTAAATCACATTATCCTTAACAAGTTGTGACATTCCCCGCTAATAAAGAAATAGTAACGAATGGTCGTGAGATTCAACATCTCGTTGTTCTTTCAAAGGAAAAATAATCGAGGTAGTTGTAGTTATATCATATTGTCGAGATGAGCAAGTATAAATTTCATTACACATCCTTAGAACTCAATCGACAATGTCAACATGGACATTTGAACATTGGTATTTAACATTTCAGACTATATTTTTCATTTTATAATGCAGAACAATTTAGTGCTCCGCATCGGTACGATCCCATACCCATGTGGACACAAAGTTTTTTCTGTCTTGTAAGAGCATCTACAACCCTGCTTGCCTAATTTGGGCCCCTATAAGCCCATGGACGCGGTCGGCCGCGTCTGCGGTTAGTGCCCGAAACACCCCTTTTGTCCATGTCCACAACCACAACCCCCATATCTCCATACCAAAATCCATACAAAAGTACACACGCTATGTAGATCATCCCGCCCCGGTCCATTCGAGAGCTCCTCCTAGTTTGGCGCGGACGAGCTTAGCCTAGTCGATCTCGTCGAAGCCGTTGTTGGATCCACTTTCGGACATAGCGGAGGGGATGGGGAATACTGGGGAGAGGAAGGGGAGGAGAAGTAGTGGGGGCGGAGAGGCCGAGAGGAATCAAGAGAGTGGGGTTTAAATAGAGTTAAATCATCTGTTGGGTTTTTTGTGGGGACAGGGATGGGCAGGCGTGGGCCATACTGGGCCGGTCCAACGTGGGGGCGGTATTTGGGCGCGTCCAGGCCTCCTGTTTCCACCCCACATATGGGCTGGGTATTGGGGTTTCCGGACAGCCCGAAAATTTGGACTACGTATGGGGAGGTTGGTTAGGTGCCTTTTTTCGGTTTGGGCAGGCCGCCCGGGTGTTTGGGGTAGATATGAGGCGCCCGGTTAATCTGTAGATGCTCTTAGTGCTCATTTGATTGGTAGAAAACTAAAACATAGGGAAAATGTGTTTGAGTATATCAAGATTGAAATAAAGAATGGAAGATAGTCTTGATTTCTAGTGATTCTCAAGTGTATATACATCTGGAAGAGATGGAAGATGAGGTGCATGTTCGGAGGCATCCCTCCAGAATAGGTGATTTTTGACAATAGCACCATGTTCGGAGGCCTCCTGATTCTCTGCGGCCTAGTCTTGCATCGCTTCTCAGTGTCATGACCGTGAATTGACTCATTAGGAGTGCAATGCCCTACATATAGATAAACAGGGATGTCAAATGCAGTATGCTCTTGTTTCCTCTTGCCTTCCTTCTGAGGTCTCTTTCCAACCATTTTCTTCAACTAATGCTTTTGAACTTGTGAAGAATTTGAAGATTTTGCTCAAGTAACGCTGCAAATGAATGCAGATGATGGGAACTATGTTATTTGTCGGCTAACATGAGTACCTGTGAACATAATATAGTTGCAGGGGAAATTGGGTACGGTCATATGCGTTCTCAGAAGATTTCTAGATTAAAATCAGGTTGAAGAATTTGACAAAGTGTTGTCTTGACGGAATTCTCTAAGAGTTCTTGACTTTGGTTACAGAGTTGTAAATTTTTGTGAAATACACAATTGAGGAATCAAAAATTTAAGCAAAACTTAGAAGAATAAGAGCAAGATGATATGAGAAAGTGTGCTGAAGAAATTGTAAGTGTAATAAACAACACTTTGAAGAAAAACCGGTACTATGGAGATCAAACTGGGCGGTAAGAATAAATTTCTATTTACCCAAGGATGAACTCGATGAACTATGCAGCAATGCGGACGAAACTGCACGTTCAAATCCTACGTGCCCTAACTTGGCGACAAGTAACAGCTACGACGGTGGTGAAGGTGAGAAATCCACGGCTGGCGTGAGTAAGACGACGAAGAACTTGAGGTAGTGAAGTTCTCCTTCTCTGGCGTCGATGAATCCAGCGGTGGCACTAGGGTTAGAGCTCGAGAGGGAGGGGACGAGAGAACTTAAATTAGGTTTGACAGGGTCAAGGCCTTATATAGGCACGGTAACAACCGAAGCGTCCGAAGATTTTGGATGGATAAGTCCCTGGCTCTTCACATCTAAGTGACACGCGTCACATGCTTGTAGTGGATGATCTTATCCATGCATCGGATGCACGGGATTTGGTTACGGTGGCAACCGCCAAAATTTAGATTTGAATATTTTAAGTTGTGTTCATAAATTCTTCAGCTGACAAGGACACAATGAATACTTTGAACTGTGTGAAGTAGAACGCATATGAAGAATTTGAGAACAGACTGGATGAGGTAAGCATAAAGGGGGAACAGGTCTGATCACATTCACTTAGAGGAAAATAGCAAGTGAAGAATTAACAATAAGTGAATGTTGTAGAGGACACAACTCAAGCAAATAATATAAAATAGGAAGAATTAGCTCAAGAGTGAAGAAATAGCTCAAATGAAGAATTTGCAAATCTTGACGAAAAATCCAACTTGAAGAATTTCAAGAATAGGGTGTGGCGTTACCCACCGCATAAGAATTATTTTGACCCAGACACCACACACTATTATCGTAGGGTTCTGAGAGTCAAATTCTTCACACTTAGAGGGCAAGTCTTCATTGATTACAGAAATATGTTAATTCGTGTGTTGTGTATCAGATTCATCAATTCTGCATAAGCGTTAGGATGTGTGTCCATTCATTAGACATTTGAAGATTCTAAGGTCACACCGCAACTTGCCAAACCTTTTCTCATCCAAGGCTTGGTGAAGATATCAACCAACTGATCTTCTGTCTTCACGTGTGTGATGACTCTTCGTTGAACACATGATCACAAAGAAAATGATGATGAATCTCAATGTGCTTCGTCCTTGAGTGTTGTGCTAGGGTGTGGGCGATCTTGATAGCATTCTCATTGTCACATAAGAGAGGGATTTTCTTCACGATTACGATGTAGTTCTTGAGGGTATGCTTCATCCATACCAACTGAGAGCAATAGGCACCAACAACAATATTCCCAGCCTCGGTTGTGGAAAGTGATACATTGTTATGCTTTTTCGAGGACAAACAAACTAGAGATTGTCCGAGGAAATGACATGTGTTTGATGTTGACTTGCGGTCCACGTGATCTCCAGCATAACCAGAATCAGAAAATCCAACTAGATAAACTATCAGCCCTTGGGATACCATAATCCAAGCGTTGGTGTGTGAGCTAAATATCAAAGAATTTGTTTCACAACCTGATGGTGTGATCCCTTTGGTGCGCTTGTAATCGATCATGCAAATGCTAAGCATTACATCTGGCCTAGATGCACGTAGATACAACAAAGATACAATCATAGAGCGATATACCTTCTGATCGAAATGTTTACCATTTTCATCAGTGCTGAGGTGGCCGTTTGTCGGTATGGGAGTTCTGAGGCCTTTGCAGTCCTGCATGCTGAATTTCTTTAGGCAATTCTTGAGGTATTTCTCTCGAGAGATGAAAATGTCATTCCGTTGTTGATGAATATTAAGACCTAGGAAGACTTTCAGCTCCTCCGTCATGGACATCTAATATTCTTCACGAGTCATGTAACCAAATTCATCACTGTAACGATTGTTAGTGCAACCAAAGATAATATCATCCACATATATTTGATATATGAACAGTTCACCATCATAAGATTTTGTGAAAAGTGTAGGGTCAAGTGAACCAGGTTTGAAGTTCTTTTTCTTCAGGAACTCCTTCAGAGTATCATACCAAACCCGAGGGGCTTGCTTGAGGCCATAGAGAGCCTTGTTGAGTCTGAAGACTTT
>CBMN010749176.1:0-13767 GCA_000582825.1 Hordeum pubiflorum | reverse complement strand
GCTTTTAAAAAATTGTTCACACTTCCAAATTTGTTCGGGGTTTTCAAAATTGTTCCCCATTTCAAAATTTTGTTCCCAAAATTCAAAGAAAATTCATGCTTTAATTTTTTTTTCGCTGTCCCTAATTTGTTCAGGATTTTTCAAAATTGTTCTTGGTTTAAAATTTTGTTCTTAAGATTGAAAAAATGTTCATCCTTTAAAAAATTGTTCGTGTTTTCAAATTTGTTCTCGGTTTGAAAAAACGATCATGTTTTCAAAAAATGATTGTGAAATTCAACGTTTGTTCGTTTTGATAAAAAAAGAAAAAAATGAAAACGTGAAGAGAAACGACCCAAAAAAGAAAAAAGCAGAAAAGGAAAAAAGAAACAGAAAAAAAGAAAAAAATGTCGCGCTCCTACTGGGTCGGCCCTGTGCGAAGCCCCGACTGGTTGCCGCAGCGAGCGGCGTATAGGACCTCCCAGAATATTGGACCTCTCTTGCAGCGACTAGAAAAGGAAATTTTCTCTCGGTCTGCGCGTGGCCCATTAGAGACGAGGCCATATAGTGTTGGCCCATGGGGACTATGGCCATCCCGACACGGATCCTAGTTCCGACAATCCGACCTGAAGAAGGCAAGGGTAGGGTTGCGGATGAGCTTATATACATCAAGACGCCGTAGCGCCCCCTTATTCAATCCAATCACGCCACCAGCCGCAGCAAGGCAGATTACCATCGGCGAGGCGGGTCGAGTCGATTGGATTAGCAGCTGATCAAGTCCACAAGGCGCCACCAATCACACCAATACCGTGCTGGGAAGGAGCAGCACCGAGCAAAGATGGTGACCGGCGAGGAGGGTTCCACCAACCGCTGGCTGGATCTATGCACTTCGGAGCGGAGGCCGGCCACCGATGGGGAGGGCACGCTGGAGCGCTTCACCACCGAGCCTATCGTGGTGCCCGGCGGGGATCCCCTTCTCAAAGGGAAGGCCAATGAGGAGATCTACCCTTCTCCTGAGCAGGAGCAGGAAAAGGTCAGCTTTCCCAACCCATGGGCTAGGAAGTCAGCCACGGCGGAACTCCAGATGCCAGTTGATGTGACTGTGTCCTCCGCCCCTGTCCTGCAGGTCCCGGGACAGGATGGGACCAAGGCCATCGATCCTATGATGGTCGATCCCTTCCTCGGACAGGAGATTCCTAAGGTGGGTTCTGATCTTCAGGCTGATCCTGAGATGGTGGAGGCGGTTTCTGATCTTCAGGCTGAGGTTGAGATCGAGGAGGCTGATTCTGATCCTCAGGCTGAGGACCAGGATGGTTACGATGATGAGGCAGAGGATGATTATCAGTATGATGGTTATGAGGATGATTATGAATATGAGTCTTACTACGAGTCTGGATATGAGGACGAGGATGACTGGGAGTCTGAATTTTTGGAGCAAAGGCCGAAGGTCAGGGCTGTCTTGTTAAACTTTCCTGAGGCTGCCAAGTTGGAGCCTCATGAGCTGGACGCTGCAGTGGAGAGGATCCTGGAGCAGGCCAAGCCTGAGAACGCCTCTGTGGCAGCCTCAGGCAAGGTTCGGCTGCTGAGTGCAGACATCCAAGCGATCTTGGCCCGGAATAGGCAGCCCCCCATCATCCATGACCTCGCTTCCAAGGGCACATTATACCCGGCTGATTTGATCCGGAGAAGTGAAGAGCTGGACAAGGAATTTGAGAAGGTTCAAGATGATTTTGAAGAGTTTCAGGCTAAGGTCCGTACGGATTTGATTGAGAAGGGGTACGCTGAGGTCGACGAAGACTACTATGATAACAGGGACAAATCCAACGACCGGTTGCAGGACCGGTTGCAGAAAGAGTGGAACAAGATTGACTTTAGTCGCTTTTATATTGCCAAAAATGACAACGGGATCGCCTATTATTCCGAAGAACATGGGTGTTACATATAATGCCGAATCTGGCCGAGGTGCAGATTTCTGTCCAACATTATGTCTATCCATCTATACAAGTTTGTATGCAGCTAAGTTAGTTGGTGGGTTAGTTCTTTTGAGGAATAGTTCGTGGGTTAGTTCATAGTGCCCATCTATGTTTTATATTGTGATCCATCTTATGTTCCAACACCAATAACTCTCTGCTTGTGCCTGTGTGTTTGGGTTTGGTTACTACTGGTATTTGATTTGGACCACGTTTTGAGGGTGTTGGGTATGATTTCTTTGAACGGCTTGCATCATTAGTGCCCAACCCTGTAGCACGCGTGAAGCTTCGTCTTGCAGCAGTGTCACTCGTTACCCCTGCTCGTATGTTGCCATGCAGCGTGGTTACGCCCCCTACAATGTAACGCTGCCGCCCCCTGCTCGTGCTGCAATGTGGTGTCGCTCGCCACATCTGCAATACAGCATTGCTGCCACGCGATACAGCATTGCTGCTCCGCGTGGCAGCATGACTTGCGCTGCCCTACCGGAATCTTGTACGCCCGCCATCACCTATCCTTCGCGCAAAGTTGATGCCCGATGCTGCAACACAGAGGGGCGCTGTTGCAAGCCTGTGTGGTGCCCGATGCTGCAACACAGGGGGGCGCTGTTGCAAGCCTGTGTGGTGCCCGATGCTGCAACACAGGGGGGCGCTGTTGCAAGCCTTTGTGGTGGCGACCGGTGATGTTGCGAGTAGCGCTGCAACACGCAACACTTGCTACATCATTGGATGCCACCATGTTTGGCGGCACGTCGATGACCGCTCGGGCTGTGTTGTAGTACTGATCGCAATGTCACCATTCACTGCCATGCTGACGTCGTTGGTGCATGTTGCAGAAGTGGTAGTCCGATGTGGTTTGGCAAAGGCTTGCAAGACCGCCCCTTTGTGTTGCAGCATTGGGCATCGACTTTACGCGAAGGACAGGTGACGGTGTGCGGACGTGAAGATTCTGGTGGAGGGCAAAATGGACACATCTGACCTAAAGACGCAACAAATTCACAAAGTGAACTGTTTTCGAATTTTTTTCACTCGCGTAACCTTTTTGTGTGGCGCCCGACAGCAAGGCGCCACACTACATTGAGTGGCGCCTTTGCCTTATGCGCCACACAGTGTAGTGTGGCGCCTTTGTCTCAGGCGCCACACTAGGTCTCAGGCGCCACACAGTGTAATGTTGGGCGCCACACACTGTAGTGTGGCGGCTAAGACAAAGGCGTCACAAAAAAAGGTTATGTGAGTGAAATTTTTACGAAAACAGTTCACTTTGTAAATTTGTTGCGTCTTTAGGTTAGATTTGTCCATTTTACCCTGGTGGAGCGGCGGGAGTGGGAGCTACCGTGGTGGAGGAGCAAAGCTGTGCCTGGCGAGATCCATTAGACAGAGGTTGAAAACGAAGCAGTCAAAGCTGTTGGGAGGAAACGTGTGGATGTGCGCCTCTCAAGGCGGTTGACGAAGCGTGTGGCATCAGTTGGGCGACGGAGAACGTTGTCCATTTTTTTTTTAGAGAGAGAGAGACAGAGAACACTCAGTTTGCATTAGAGACCTTAACCTATCCGGGACAATTGCTACGATCAGCTGGTCCTCACCCCGCCGGGCCTCTACTGCAAGTTCACGGGCCACCCGATTGTACTCCCTGGGTATGAAGAGCACCCTATGATCCTGGAAGCCAGTGAGTGCTGCTTTCAAGTCCAGGACGACACCGTAGTATGGGGACGAAACTGTCCCATTTGCTTTCAGTGCATCAACCATTGATTTGCAGTCAGTCTCAAGAATCACCCGGCCCCTGTATACATTCGCCAAAGCATGCAGGCCAACGAGAGCAGCCCTTCCCTCAGCTTCCTCCGCACTATCTGCATGGTTCAGACTCTTGCATGTTGACAGGAGAACAAGGCCCTTATGATCTCTAGCTACTGCTCTGCTCAGCACTGGCCATTTTCAGATAAAAGCTGCGTCCGAATTGATTTTTACCCAACCGGCCACTGGTGCCAGCCACCCTCGAACGGCGTTCGTCAGGGGTACGAGGTTGTACACTGGCCAAAGCTGTCCCAATATTGTCAGTCTCCGTCAGAGTTTTCAGCGCTGCATTTTCCCACTCGTCCTCGTACCTCTGGAGGAAAATCACAGAACCCCTGATTGTCTCTTTTCCGTCGCCATGGATGCAGTCATCTCTCAAGTGCCAACAACGCCAGAGGAGCAGCAAATGTCCGGTGTCACCGCATCAAGCAGCACCTGGAACCAGTCCCGGCCCGTGGACGGAGGGAGCATGCACTAGTCCACTGCCTATTTTCAAACCTTTGAACGTATCTTGAATTCTTGATGCAACCTGATCACATAAAATTTATGTTGGAGTCCTACACAATTAAGCCATCTTGGGGAGTACAAGGATGAAGAATTACAACCGTTGCTAAAACATTACCAGGCCGCTCACCGTACTAGGCGTGACGGCTTGAGGACATGGCAATCAGCTCTAGCATTACAGAAGGACAGCTCCTACTCAGATGCTGAAAGCCGTCGGTGGCCACGGCCGCCGTCAGATTCTGCGGACAGCTGAGAAAATGAAAGCATGCCTTCTTCAACCCGTCGCAGCCGTGCTGCTCGGCCAGCGCCAGGATGGTCCCGACCGTGCTTACACCGACGCACTCGCATAGCTTCTCCTCGCAAACCAGCTTCAGCCTCTCAAAATTATACCTGTCGGCCGCAGCAAGAAGATGCTAGCACATGACATCTTGCATTCTTGCTCTTCCCCTTTCGTTTCCGTCTCCGGCAGCGAGTCGGTGTACGCGAACTGCAGCAGCGCTCTGAACACCTGCGCCTCCATGTCGTGTATGGGACTATGGGTATGGCATCTGCGGTGCCGGTGCCGCCCTCTTTCATTGAGCCGAAGAGCTCCGCGCCGAAAACCGGCGACCGGGACGCGAGCAGCCACCGATGCGCGGCGAACGTCTCCCCGGCGACCTCGAACACCACGAGATCACCCAGGTGCCGGTCGAGGTCGGACGGGGGCACGGACACGAACTTCGGCGCGGACGTCTCCTCGGCGCAGAACTCGTTGATGACGGCGATGTCGCACCTGAGGGTGAAAGAGTCGTCCACGAGGTGCTTAGACTTCTCCAGGTCTTCCCTTTTGATGAACTTGCTATGGCCCCAAGAACGATTCTGGCTATCGAAAGTGTCTACGCCCAATGATGTCATAGAAGGGTGATTCTTCTCAACGGAGTCTGCGAAACTAAACATGGACCGCGCCTTCACTTTCTTGGTGACAGTCTCGTCGAGCTTGAGGAAAAGACCAATGTAATCAGCACTGCCGCCGCGGTCGCTGTTGGGGTAGTATCTGATACGCCAGCGATAGCCGCACACGGTGAATTGGCGGGATTTGAGGCCCGTACCGGTGGGGGTCTCTTTGGAGAGCGAGTAGCCGGCGATTTTCAGGATGTGGTAGCCCCTCGACTTATCGGCTATAATGGCGGAGGCCGGCGGCGATGACTTTTCGGGGGCAGCAGCGGAAGACATGTTGGCAAACCTAATAGCCGAAGAGCAATCAACGCACCGAGGAAGGAGATGAAACCACAATGCTAATCCAAAGATATATATTTTCCTTTCCTTGGACGACTTCACGCTTGCTTTCGGGATTTCCCTTTCCGAGGCTAATACTTCTTCTTTAGAACGCATGGGCTTGTAAGGATGCTTCCGTTATTCCCCTGAAAACGGCCCATCATTATATTGTGAACGACGCAAAGGCTGACCTGCAAATCTTGGCGTTAAATAGGTGACAAAACGCGAACTCTTTCTCCTTTATGGCCCCTTTTAAAGAAAATAAGACACAAAAAACACATCTTTGATTTGATAATTATTAAGGTAAACAAAATTCGATAAAAATGGTCAGACAACTGGACAGAGAAAGGCTAGTGAAAAATAAAAAATAAATTGAAAATTATACTTGCCTTCTTCTTCTTCCAACTGTATGGTAAAACGTGCACTATTTTCCCTTTATGTCATGACGCATTTCCACGAGTTGATTATGCTTCTCTTGCTGTGGAAACATTACAGCCGGTCCTCGTTGTTTGTTTTCAATTTTGGTTGGTTTTTTCTTCGGTTTTGAACTTTTGATTGCATTCTTTGGTTTCTCCTGATATGATTTTCCTTTTCTATTTTCGGCTAAAATTTCTAGAGCATATCTCCGATTTTGCCCTTTTGTCTTTTTCCCTTGATTTTTGTGAATATGTTTAAATATATGATAAAATATTTTTAAATACACATTACTTCCTTTTCAAAATAGAGCGATTTTTTTACAATAAAGTGATTGAAATACATAAAATCAATAATATATGTGTACTACTTATTTCTATAACCTATTCATAGATTATTTAACTATTTTATTAATGCATGTATTATTTCCAAAAAAATGTAAATCAGGCGTTCTATCGCAAGGATGACGAGGGCATTTCCCCCTCCATGTAAATCCAAAGGCGTCATAGGTCTCAAGCTCGCCATCCCGATGGCTAGTAATGAACAATCTATTTCACGCACAGCGCTTTGCCTGTTGAGCAAACGCGTAACATGCGCGCTCTATTGGATCGGGCCATATGACAGGTTTTTTCGGTTTTGGAAAATCTTCCATAAGATTTCATCCTATTTTTTCCTTTACATGCGTTTTCTCTAACGTTTTCTTATGGTTTATTGTTTTGAACTTTTCCTTTTTTATTTATTATTTTGTGGACATTTTAATAAAATTAACATTTTGTAGAATTCATGGTTATTTTAAAATTTTAAGATTTTTTTCAAATTCGTGCATATTTGTAACTCTATAATGTTTCTACAAATGTGTTATGATTTTATAATTTTGAACGTATTTAATTTCTAAATTTCTAGAGATTTGGGAAAAAATAATTTTCCTACTTAATTTGAAGTTGCATCATTTTCTGAAATCCATTTGTTTTAATAAAGATCACGAAGACTTTTCTTAATATCCGTGAACATTTTCAATCTGTGATTTTATTTCTGAAATTATAGGAATGTCGTTTTTATTCCTGATTTCCTTTTAAAAATGGTAGTATTTATAAAAATTATGAACATTTATTTAATTTGTGAATATCTTTGTAACCCCTGATTTTTTAAATAATATTGCATATTTGGTTCCCCCCTTACTTTTGAAAGTAATTCATGTATTTTTACCGGGGGCCTATAAGCGTCTGTCTTATATTTTTACCTTGAAAAATTGTCAAGAACCACATATTGTTACGGCTACACGTGTAACAACTAGACTTGCTACTTTGCTAGTGGTATATTATAAATGTTTTTTATCGGTACGCTATAAATGTTATACGCCACTCAGGGCATGTACAGTGGAACCCCAGTGGAACTATTTAATGAGTGCCGTGTAAGATAAATGTTTAGGTGAAGGAGAGAGAAATCATAAGAAAAAGCATGTTTTCTCAGATGATTACTTAGAAACAATATGACCACATATTTAAGGATATCTAGAATATATAAGATTGGGAAATAACCCCTCGTACAACATTTTTTATTGTCTTCTCTATATTATATGACAGATTGAAAATATGATTGTCTTATCAATTACTCTGCATGCCTCTATAATTGTCAACATAGTCACCCCGCCGACGTGTGGGCATTCAGTTGTCGCCTGTACCCTAGTAGGGTAGTAGCGTGTTTACCGGGGAGCGGCTTCCTTCGATGGTTTCTAGTACTTATCTGGGATGTATTTTTTGGGTTTTCTTTTAAAATTTTCTCTATGTTCTTTACTGGCTTTTCTTTCGGCTACTTTATGACTTTTAGGTTTATTTTTGGTTTGCTTATTTTCTTTCCTATTTCTTTTTTTCCTTTGTCTAACAGAAACTATAAATATCCGTTGAAAATATACAAGATACTTTTAAGAGTACGTGAATATGGTTTTCTAAAACAACACAGACAATTTCTAAACCAATTTGAATATTGTGAAACTTACGTGAACATTTTATATAAAATGCATGAACAGATATTCTATGTTTCATGAACATTATTTAAATCCATGAAGACTTTTTAAGATTGTATAAACATTTATTGTAAAAAAATGAAGAATTCTTTAAAACAAGGTTAAAAAGGAATAATTCCATGGAATTTTCTTCACCACCTTTGAGAAAAATGTGAACGCTTTCAACATTCCATGACATTTTGTAAAAACATTGAACAATTTTTGAAAAAAAATTGAACAATTCTTAGAAACATGACATCTTTGTTTCAGCCCTGCGAACACACGTGCAATCGCTGGAACAAAATACATAAAATCGTTTGAGTTAATAGGTTGCCAGGCCTATTCATACATGTGTATGGCAGTCTTCTACCATTTTCTTATGAATTTCAATGATTGTTTATTTCAATTTACAATGCATTTTATTTTATTTTTAAAATCATGAATATTTATTAAGTATTTAAAAATATTTTTGAAAAATGGATGCAGATTTTTCCAGTTTACATGAAGAATTTGTAAAAATATGTGAACATTTTTTAGATTACATGAATACATCTTTTTAAATGAGTGAATACTTTTAGAAATAGTTTCATAAATTTCAAATCCTCACAAATTCAGAAATTTCATGATTTTTTAAATGTTTAAAATGTATATAGATTTAAAAATCTTCGAGACATTAAGGAAGTTTTCTCAAACCTTAAAACTATCAGTCAAAAAACACAAGAAAGGGATAAAAACAAAAGGAATTAAAGGCAAAAAAAGGAAAACATGAAAAACCAAATAAGGAAAAGATAACCTTCTATCTTTTGCATGGCGTGTAGTTTCGGCTGTTAATGTTAATTTCACGTGTCCTTCCTGGCCCTGTCCTGTCTTGGCGTGGCCTTCGTGACTGATGTCGAGGAGCTAGTAGGTTCTTGCTTTATCATCGTCATGTCTTCTCCTTAATTTACAAAAGCGAACTCATTAATTGAGTACGTTTGCTGATGATTTTCTTCTGTACCTCGTGAATGATACTTCCAATTTCATTTCAGAAGTTTATGCATCTTCGGATGCTGACTATTGGAAGGTTGTCCCTAATGAGATGGTTCTATCATGGTTAACGATACATAGGAGATCACTAATCGTACCTAGGGTACAAACTATAAGTTTGTGTTCAAAAGAAACTTACTAATGGTATTGTTAAAAGGTACAAAACTTGTAGCCAAAGGTCATACCCAGAAAGAAGGCGGATATTTCTTGGATACCCGCTCAACTATGGCTTGACTCACCGTCATTCGAATTTTACTCCGTTGGATGTCTTTCATGGGTCTTCTCGTTCACCACATGGATGTCAAACCCTAGCCGATACACTCTCCTTGCACACAACCCTAGCCGTAATTGTCGTTCCATTCACTGTTGCTGCGTCTGGCGACCCCATCCCGTCGACTGCGTGCACGACCGTTTAGGAGAGTAGGCCTACTAAACCTCGTCCTTTGTGACCCCGCACCGGGAGAAGGGCGACAAGGTTTTTGGGAAACGTCTCGGCGCAACTGTTCGCCTTCGTCTTCGTCATCTGCTTCGACTACTTTCTCGACACCGACCTTATGGGGTCGACGTTGCTGCCAAGAAGAAGGCTTTGTCCTGGCCTATTGGAAAGTGTGATTTGTTCGTCCCCAATTTACTGTTTCGGTTCTATGCTCAGTTCGTCATGACATGCTTATATAGCGGTATGAGATTCATACTGATAATGCCATATTCATTGTTTATTTATGAATTAATCAATCAAAATTTGCTACTACCCAACAGTAACAATAATATCAGACCGTTTGTTCAAAAAATCTGAATGCACTGTGCAGTCTAAAAAAAATGAAAAAAGTACTCCCTCCGTTCCTAAATATAAGTCTTTTTAAACATTTCATTAGAATGAAATGTTTAAAAAGACTTATATTTAGGAACGGAGGGAGTATAAGAAGAGCAAGCCTCCCTTTTATTCTTGGATGCACGCAAATACAATTTTATTAGAAAGATACCAAGTATTATTGTCGAATTAATGGGCTTACAAAGAAGAAAAGAAAAATACGCGAGATCAAATATGATCTCGCCACAGTTAATGTCTCTAAAAGTCTACCACAAAACTGTGCGCGTCTTCCAGCTGGATCCACTTACTGTTTCCATGCAATTAATTCCATCCAAAAGCTCAAAAGATATAGGGCGCTGGCGAAAGAACAGTGCATAGATTTACCGAAAAAGAAAAAGAAGAATCGGAATCACTCCTCTTCGCGTTCACCGCTGGCGTTTAACTCCTTTCTATAAGTAGCAAAGGGCTGAGGAATCCGCACATGCTTCAAACCTGCTACACCCACACGGATGCGCAAGGGCCAAAGCTGCGCGTAGATTTCAATCTTCTCAAGTCCTTCTGCCCGTGGGCTTTTTTTTCGGTCACCGACGATGGGCGTCAGCAAGGCGCCGGCAGCATGGTTGGTCGGCGTGGTGGTTGCAGCGTTTATTATTGTCGCAGCTCAAGGATCGCCGTCGTCGAGCTCTCGCCGCCGGTACAGTTTCTTCGTAAGTTTTTTCTACATGCCTCCGTCCTATATATATACTCATGTATGGAGGGCACAATAATTTTACTGGGCCTGACGGGGAACTGACCAACTTCATAGGAAGACGACGGTCTGAGTCACCTTCACGGTCACCGTCACTACGATTTCGTCGTAAGTCTCACTACAATTTTATTTTTATTTCGCATCGGCTGGAGGTTTCTCATGGATTTTTTCCCCTCCGTCTTAATTGAAAAACCTGCGCTGAATCGTAGTTTTTCCTGCATATATGCATAACATTTGGCTGTAGATAAAGGAGAGCAACTACACGAGGCTCTGCCGTGAAAAGACCATCCTTACCGTCAACGGCGAGTTCCCCGGCCCGACCATCTATGCCAGGAAGGGCGACGTCGTCGTTGTCGACGTCTTCAACCAAGGCGATAAAAACATCACTCTCCACTGGTACAAATTTTTTTTTTGAGTATCACTGGTACAATTTCTAATGCTACAAGAAATGGTCCTCGCTGCAACTCGATCCGGTTCCGTTTCTTCCGATCGGTGGCGTACATACATCAACTCTTACCCCTTTTGACGCGGTAGGCACGGAGTGAACCAGCCGCGTTGTCCGTGGTGGGACGGGCCGGAGTACATAACGCAGTGCCCGATCCAGCCCGGCAGCAAATTCACCTACCGGATCATCTTCTCCGAGGAGGAAGGCACGCTGTGGTGGCACGCGCACAGTGCCATGGACCGCGCCACCGTGCATGGCGCCATCGTCATCCACTCCGGGCGCGGCGCAACCTACCCATTCACCAAGCCGCACACAGAGATACCCATCATCCTTGGTACGCAGCGAGTTCTCCGCGCCTGGTTCTGCAATGCGTCGTAGTGGTTTCCATTGACGACCTGGCCATCTCCATCGTCGCAGGCGAATGGTGGAATGACGACATTAGGAAAGTGCTTGCCGACGCCGTCTCGACGGGCAGCGACTTCCAGCCTTCGGACGTGAACACCATCAACGGCCAGCCCGGTGACCTGTTCGCTTGCTCCGGCGACGGCACCTTCAGGCTGCCAGTCAAGCACGGCAAGACCTACATGCTCCGGATCATCAACGCGGCGCTTACCAACGGATTCTTCTTCGCCGTCGCCGCGCACCGCCTCACCGTAGTCGGCTCCGACGCTTCCTACACCAAGCCGTTCAACGTCGACCACGTGTTCATCGAGTCCGGCCAAACGGTGACCGTGCTGCTCAAGGCCCGCCGTGGCCTCTCAGACGCCCGGTACTTCTACATGGCGTCGAGGCCGTTGGCGACCAACCCGCAGGCCACTCTCGACAACAGCACGGCCACCGCCGTCCTCGAGTACACGGACGCGCGCGCGGCGCCGGCCGATGCGGCGCATGACCTCCCCAACCTTCCCGCCATCAACGACAGCTCCGCGGCGGCGGCGTTCACGGCGCGACTCAGGTCGCTGGGCAGCAAGGAGCACCCGGCCGACGTGCCCCGGCACGTCGACGAGCACATGCTCGTCACGGTGGCGGTGAACGAGATCGCGTGCGCGCCCAGCGAGGCATGCAAGGGGCCCCATGGCAACCGCTTCGCGTCGAGCCTCAACAACGTCAGCTTCGAGACGCCGCGGAGCGACATCCTCGGAGCCTACTACCGCTCCGCCGTCGGCGGCGTGGTCAGGACGGACTTCCCCGATAACCCGCCGTCGTCCTTCAACTTCACGGCCGACGACCTGCCCCCGGAGCTCGCGCTGACCGCGAGAGACACGAGGGTGGAGGTCCTGGAGTACGGGACCGTCCTGGAGGTGGTGTTGCAGGGCACGACCATCCTCGGCGGCGACAGCCATCCCATGCACCTGCACGGGTTTAGCTTCTACGTGGTGGGGAGAGGGATTGGCAACTTCGACAAGCGCACGGACCCCGCCAAGTACAACCTGGTCGACCCACCGTACCAGAACACCGTCTCCATTCCCAAGAATGGATGGGTTGCAATCCGCCTCCGTGCAGAAAACCCTGGTGAGCGTTCAAACATTTCTTCTTGATTCACCTGAGACTATCTATATATAAAGGCTTTTGTATACATGGTATGTTTCAAATGCACTACGTACTGTATATCTTAATCCCTTGTTGTGTCTTGGCATGGTTGTTAGGCGTATGGTTCATGCACTGTCATTTCGAGCGCCACATGGTGTGGGGGATGGAAACGGTGTTCATTGTGAAGAACGGCAAGGAGCCAAATGCTAAGATCATGCCACCACCTCCAAATATGCCCATGTGTTGACAGAGCAAGAAGGCAATTTTTCATATATATATTTTTCAGTCTTTCTTGTGACGAGCAAGGAAGGAAAAATAGTTAGAGCTGAAGGTTTTGGTAGCTAGAGGAAATTAAGAGACATTGTAATTCTTTTAATCATCACAATCGATGCCGTGGTTTGGATAGTAATGTTTGCATGTTTGAGTAGAGAAAGCAGTAGTGTTTCAGGAACTGTTGTCAGTCCACTGTTCTGAAAGGGGACAGTTAATTGAAGATGTTCTGTAGTGTTTCAGGAAAAATGCTTCACTTTAATCGAACGGTCCAGCTCGCTCCTCTCCAGGTTCGGACACTCGACGGACGAGATCGTTTCACCCAAGTTAAACTGTTGTTGATACTATGGTTTAAATGGTTGGAGGGGGAGCAATTTTGCTCACCAAAGTGGCTGAATTGATCGATCCAAGCACTCATACATGGGTTACGGAGCTTGTCAAGCAAACATTCAGAGAGACAGATGCAGTTGCAATTCTGAAAATCACGTTATTTGATCAACAGAATGATTTTATCGCATGGCACTTCGATAAGAAGGGGTTATTTTCTGTCAAATCGACATATCAGGTCCATGCTAACATGATGGCGATGGCGAGAGATGCAATCAGACAGCCGGGTGTGAGCTCGAAGAGAGACGTTTGGAAGCAAGCAGTTTGGCAAGCAGTGTGGAACAAGCTTGACTGTCCGGGGAAGGTACACCATTTCCTATGGAGATTTGGCCACGACAGTCACCCTTCGAAGAGTAAAGTCTATTTTACACCTTGAACTCGTAGAGCCCGTCGAAATCAAACCTTGAACCTTCAATCCCTGAAATTAATACCCTATACTCACTAATCCTGATTATTTTCAACCCTAAACCGATCCTAGATCTGTTTGTAAGCACATTCCCAGTCAGGATCATAAGTTTCTCTCACTGACTACATGGGTGTCGGTGTCAAAACCGGCGGATCTCGGGGAGGGGGTCCCGAGCTGTGGGATTAGGATCGATGGGTTGCAAGAGACGAAGGAGACGGTGTTTATCCAGGTTCAGGCCC
>CBMN010749175.1:0-10007 GCA_000582825.1 Hordeum pubiflorum | reverse complement strand
ATAAAGTGGCTGCATGCATCTTTCAGATGCAGAGGCCGGGGGCCATCCTCCTTTTCTAAAAAAAAAAAAACCTGTTAACCTAAACAAGTATGGAAGAACACATATTTGGTTCCTAGAGTAAAAACTTTTGCATGGCGTCTTATTTGCAGGATTATATCTTCTAAGTTGCAAGATTCCAGATTCTCCACTCATATAAAAAAGGAGTATTACACGTGCGGGATGCCTGAATCAGATTCTCATATTATTTTTCTTCCACTGTTCATTTGCTGGAGTTGTCTGCTTCAAGTGGGGGATTAAAACAAATGCTTTTGATCATAATGCTTTGGATGATTTGCCTCACTTTACAAGGGGTTGGATGATTTGCCCCAGGGTTGTTTCAATGATCAGTGGTCCCGGCCCCATCCGTCAATCTCAGGCGGGGGTGGCAAATTATCAAATGGAGAAGTAAAGTGTGGCTTATGATCCAATCGCCCTACAGGGGATTGGATGATTTGCCCCACTTTACAAGGGGAGGGGTTGGATGATTTGCCTAGGGTTGTTTCAATGACCAGTGGCCCCAGCGACCCCACGCGTCAATATCGCGCCGGGGGTGGGGGGTATTGAATGGAGAAGTAAATGTGGCTTATGATCCAATCGCCCGAATGCTTACCCCTCTACTATAATTCAATCTCTCTTATCCTTCTCCCACCCTGTGTGTTCTTTAGATAAGATGTTAACCCTTCTTTGAGATATACGGAAAGCTCGCAATGGCTTTCTCTTTAACAAAAGAAATTGGGCTCCCATGCAAATCCACTTCGCTACCAAATCTCTTCTTTCTGCATGTACTGATGAATCTATAGAGGGAAAATGTTTGACCCCCAAGAATACTTCTTATGTTTCTCTTTCCTCTTGCAATGTTTCTGTTTGCCCCGCAGGACCATTGGCTTTTGTGGACGCAGCTTTCGACCCTTCCCAGGCGGGTAATCTAGCAATCTACGGAGTGTGGCTGAAATTGCCTTCTTCTGATCACTACATTTTTTGTGCATGCCATCTTTGCGAATGTGAGCTCTGTTTTGCAGGCAGAAGATCATGGTTTGCTCTTGACAGCATCTATTATCAACGCTTTGGGTTGGACCTATGTCTCATTTCTCACAGATTGCAAAGTTTTGGCGGAGGTGCCTGAAGCCAATGACCTGCTGGCCAATTCTAGCAAATTTCTTTCATGTTGCTTCTTCTCTGAATTCCTTCAAGGTCTCTCACATTCCTAGAACTTTGAATCTGGTAGCTCATTCTCTTGCCAAGAGAGCTTTTAGGCAACAGTCTTTCAGATGCAGTGAAGCTTCATGTAAAACTAAAATGGCACTTGAAGCCATGACTCTCCCTACTGGGAAACTTCTGTCTGTTCATTGCCTTGGATGTTAATGGATAATTGAGTCCTCTTTGGAGGGCTACAGCTTGCCACCAAGAAAGAAAAAAACATGGGGGAACTAGTATAAACCAACACAACAATTGTCTGCTTTGCTAGTTTGCATCCTATACTTGTTTCAAACTTATTAAGAAACAGAAAACCTAGCAGGTTATAATGCATATAAATTTTAAAAATATGACAGAACCCACAAGCAAATGAAGTTATGACCTATCATATCCAAACATTAGAATGCATGTATGTTCCAAATATCCTCTCTAAATTCCACCTTTCTAACTATTGAGCAGGACCGGCGTGGTGCTGCGAGTTCAGGAGATGTACAATCTTACATTCACATAAACTTTACAACACTTGTCATCCAATGAACAACAGGGTTCAGCAAGTGCAAAAGCTGTTAGAAATAGTAAGTACCCTTCGGTTGCTTCAGGCGAGTGTACATCATCAGCACATAAGTTGTGCATCTGGACCGGTTAAACATTTGAGGATATTTCTAGATCTTCGCGAGCCAGCTTCTTTGCCCAATTTCAGGTTCACCATTCAGCCTGAAAACAACTGAATGGATTGGCGGAACCGAGCTAGGTTTTCCTTGTGCTTCTTTAGTTTTAACTGCCAATCCTTTTTTTTCAAGCCAGGATCAGTTTCAACGGCCTTTGTAATACATATTTACAGAAACTTTATGGCTTTGATTCAGCTGTCTGACTAGTGCCATTGTTCATGTGATCCTTTACATAGGTTCGAAGGCATCCGTTGATTACCCGAGGAGCACCTCCATCACAAAACCGCTTTGCCAGATCTACCGCCTGAACAATAATGAACAAGAAAGCACAGATATTTAATGCTTGTATGCCCAAACCATAGATACTACTCCCTCCGTCCCAAAATAAGTGTCGAAAATTTAGTACTAAGTTAGTGCAAATATAATACTAAGGCAGCCACACTTATTTTGGGACAGAGGGAGTAGATGATAACGTGCGTTGCTGCGGGAATTGGCTGAAATAGATTTGGTTGTATGATAGGAGCTTTAAAATTAAGAGTTATATAAGAACCAAATATTAAAATACATACGGTTCACTATATTTAACTGTTGAGGTGAGTCTTTTCTCATGCATATTTGAATGTTGAGGTGGACCTTTCTTATTCATGCTTAGGTGGCATGTGTGCATGTTGAGAGAAATAAATTAGTGGGAACTAGCTATTTAGATATAGAAGATGAAGGACAGGCAGAGAAAATAATAACCTCATTAATGGCAACTTTGTGAGGAGTTCCTTTCGATGTCATCTCTGCCATGGCAATATGAAGAATGCAGAGTTCAAGGATCCTTGCAATAGGTTCATCCTGCCAACAAAAATGTTCAATGAATGAGCAGAAGAATATTGATGCAACTTGGTAAGCAAACTAGAGTGCAAAACACAAATGGGTAAATTAGTAACTGAGCTGGTGATAAATTACAGGTAGAAGTTCAGCAAGCAAGCCATTATTTCACATAAAGTAACTGAGCTCGTGAGCTTTCGGAGCGAGTCAAAAAAAATGGTGGCAATAGTTCAGATATTTCAAGTAGTTGCACCCAAAAATCATGCCACACACCTCAGCTTCCCATTGCTTATTGAATCACTCGCACATTCTTGGGATACCACACATACTATGTCTACTAGAAATAAAAACAAACCATGCCAGTGTTGTAAAAGAAAATTGAGAGACCCTACTCGACTACTCCCAACACACTGAATAGGTAAAAGCAAACAAATGATCCTAAATAACCATCCAGTTTCACTCACTTCAGGTGTGTGTGTGCGTCGTGATTTTTCTGTGCACTGAGCCAAAAATATCTGATGTCACAAACTAGTAAAACACGTTTGAACTTGGACACCTGATAATACATGTAACATGCCTTTGGACTGAACTTATAAACATATGAACAACTTGAGCATATGTGGGAGGGGTTTGATGGGCCAATATTCAAATTGTGGAACAAGTATCAACCTTCCAATGTTGGGGAATTATTTTGTTGATGACTTCAACATGCTGATCCCATCCACTGGCAACTGCCACTAACATGTCCCGGGCCAACCTGTAACAGAAAATGTCTAATTAGAAAGGCACTTTTTGCAAGACCTGAACAAGCATTACATAGATATTCGACTATATCTAATCATACCGTAACACAAAATTGTTGTACACCAGCCTTGGAGGAGCTGAAAGAACTTCTGCTTCTGAATTACAAGAAAAACTATTAAGAAAACTTATGCCAAATTCTTTCAAAAGAAGTAAACACTACTGGAGCAATTTGTACAGAAGGCTTCAAAATACTCCATTTTTTCAGAATTTTTTTGATAACATGAAGTGTCTATCGCACAGTAGCTATGATTCATGTCTACAGGACATATTGAAGCCTAACTGGTATTGACCAAATCAGTAACTTACTAGCATGAAATAATCAATTTGTCAATTCCTACTGTTTCAGATAACTTTTACTATACTTACTATACTAATAAGACCTACAATTTTTAGGTTGATCTCGGTTCAAAGCATAACCAAAATGTAATCATATGATCAAGACAAAGTGGAGGTTACATATTGTCTTCCAAAGAGAAAAACACTTGGCATCGCAAAACAAATGAAACCCTTCCCAGTCAGCCAGATGAGGGCGATGCAATAGACGATATTGCTTTTATATTTTATCCTTGAACCATGAAGCAATTGCATGTCAAGATTCAGATTAAGGCAAGCTTTTAGGGTACACACACTTTTTAGGTATCTTCAGTCATGGTCCAATCTTTCTTCTATCTTCAACTTCCAATGCTCAAAATTTACCCCAGTAGGAACTTGAAAATTTCCATCATTTCCTTCTTATTTTGTGTGTGCGCGCATTATTATACCCTTATCAAGGTTGACATGATTATTTACTCAATACAGAATAAAGCATGAAAAGCACGTGACATATCCTTATCGTTGGACTTAAAAGGAACAGTCTTCCAACGCTAGCATCGAATCTGCAACAGTGATCAAATTCTCTGAAGAGTTCAGAAGATCAGGATTTGAGGTAATCCATACAAGTTTTGCCCTTTTCGTGTTGATGCATACAGCAATTTAACCTCGTGGTTCATTTGCGATAGCTTAAACTCTCCCCACGCACCAGCATTTTTTTTACAAATAATTACACAGCTGATCACAACATGAGTTATTGGCAAAAAGAAAAAGATCACAACATGAGCAAGTTACATAACGTTCCATATTTCCAGTTTACTTTCAGCGAGTTGCAGTTCCAGTTTCAATCAGATTAGCATGGTCATAGTCATTACCGTTTGCCGAATCCTTCTCATTCTGACTCATGAGCTTCTCGGCCTCCTCCTCCGTCGCAACCTCCAGAGGCCCCCCACAGAAGCTCATGAAATTGTAACTCTGCACGCACGCCTTGTTGAAAACATAGCCAGGCTCTGCAAAAAGTTCAAAATTTAGGACAGGTAGCAAACGAAATCTTTTACCCAGCGGGAAGACTAGGCCACTAGGGGTAGTTCACTAAAATCCACAAGTAAATCGAAATGAACTATGAACCCGAGCAGTCGGACACACACGGATTAGCAGCAGAGACTAAGAGGCGGGCTACCTCTTCTCGCGGCCACCCTGCGGTCGAAGTGCCGCACCACGTCGGCGCCCTCCAGGCACGCCGCGTAGGAGACCATCCTGAAACAACGGTGGCAGGCAGCGTCCGTCCAATCCATGAGCACCGCAAACCAGAACAAGAACCGAGGGAGAAAGGGGAAGGAGCACTCACAGCGCGAGCTCGCGCGCGGCGCGGGGGCTGCAGAAGCGGCCGGACCGGTCGACCTTGGCCTGCCCCGGAGCGGGCGCGGGCGCGGGCGCCGGCGTGGGCGGCGGGCTGGACACGACCAGCGGCGCGCGGGAGGAGGCGACGGTCCGGGCCGGCGGCAGCGGCGCACGCCCCGCGAGGAGGCCGCGCCGGTGGGTCCTAGGGGCAACGGAGGAGGAAGACGAGGAGGAGGAGAAGGTGGAGACGGCAGCCGGCGCCACCATTCTGTACGGCCCGGCGGTGGCCGCCGAGAGAGGAGGGGGAGGGGAAGGGGAGGGACGCCGGCGAGAGGTGGTGGAGCTGGAAATGGAGGAGGCAGGGGATAGCGAGGGGATAAGGTGGGGGTTTTGCCGGGAGTGACGCACGCAGGCCCGCATGGGCCGCTTGGGTGCAGGCCGGCAAAACGGCCCAATGCTGCGCCCTGCTGTTTAGGGCCTCTTTGTTTCGCGAGAACTGAAAAAAAAAACATAGGATTAGAATATCATGTTCATCTCAATCCTACGGGGTTTGGTTCGTATGATTGCATCATAGAAAAAACAAAGGATTCTTTTTTGCGGGAGAAAAACAACAAAGAATTTTTTTTCAAAGAGATTTGAATGGATGTTAAAAATTCTATGAAAAGTAGTACAAAGAAGTCCTTAGGGGAAAATACTATAGGATTCAATCTTATGAATCAAACAACCAATATAGAAAATATTCCTAAGGATTCCAGTCCTCCAAAATTTCTATGAAAACCCTTCGAATAAAAGGAGCCCTTAGTAGGGCTCATTTGGTTGTCAGGATTCAAAAAAACAGACAAATTGGTAAACATTAGATTTCCGTCAATTGGATGCCATGAATTGGAAAAGCATATAACTTATGTAAACATGGTTCAATTAAAGTCAAATCCCGTGAAAATGTATAGCTAGAATGTTATTATTGCCAGTAAGGATATTAGTCTCGTTTCCAGGCATAAGAATTTATAAAATGAGATCCAAGTAGATGTTAGAATCCCTATGTTTTTCTTTGAAACAAGGATCGGAGGAAAATATTCTCTATTTTTATTTTGTACCATTCCTTCGAACTAAATGCATGAATATTACCACCATATCAAAAAAATCATGCATTTTCCCTCCACTTCTCCTTTGAACCAAAGTGGCCCTTAGGAAAAAGAAGTGATTACAGAGTAACCGGCTCAACAGGTAAACACCTTTGCCAATCTCTATAGGAAAGGGCATGAATTTCTCAAGCATGGCTTATTAGGAGAATTGGATATGCCCAATCCATTCACATTTGGAATGACAGTTGGCTCCTGAGAGAGACTATGATGCGGTCAAGCGGCCCACCAATGGTGTCCGGAGATGGCGGATGAGTTTATTCATCTGATAAATCATGTTTGGAAGAACAATGTTCTTGATGATAATACGCTATTGCTAGATTTATATGGAGTTCATCGAATACCATTGCCTAAGGTAAAACGTTGCTGATTTTTGGGCATGGAGTCATGAGAAGTCAAGAGTTTTTCAGTGTTATCAGCGTGTTGTATGCTTTTACACACTAGGAATCGACAAAAAGCCTGGCTAGAGGGAACATTTGGAGGTCCTGGTCCGCTAAAGGAAGAATGAGCGTGGGCTAAGCTCTGAAGCATGGAATACCACCAAATGTAAGGTGTTCACTTCGAGGTTGGCACGTCAAAATCTTATACTGTCCCATGTTACACATCATAGGAACATGGCACACGGTTGAAAGAAGGCAGAAAGGCTCGGGGAGACACTCTTTGATGAAATGCGGAATGACCCGTTGTTTTGGGAACTACTATTTGATAAGGAGCTTTATGAAAATGCTAGTGGGAAGACTCGGAGATTCGTGCTCGTGGGTTATCCATGGGTCATCTAACTAGTATTTAAATAAGTAAATAAATAAATTTTTAGAAGGTTTAGAGGAAATAAACAAAAAAACTAATTCCTCGCTTACACTAGTGTTGCATGGTATATAGTAGAATGTTGAGTTAATTCCACTTTTACCCCTATGTTTTATGTTTGTGGTAGAAAATACCTCATGTAGCAGAATTTTCACATTTTCACTCAATTAAACAAATTGTTGTACTTTCACCCTTTGAAATTTCCTCCGTTCTGACTTATTGACCTCACATGTCAGTGCTTACATGCCTTGCCACTTTGGGTTGTTTTCTTTTCTCCGGTCGGTTTTCCTTCCACGCTAAGGAATCGATGGACTAAACCGTTAGGTAGTACGCGTATGTTTGCTCTCGCACACATCGACGCCGCATGACATCAACACCACGTCAGCCTCCCTCCGCCACTTCCACATCTTTCTACTGGCAGGGTATGCGGCCTGCTATTTAGGGCTCGTTTGGTTGTGTGAGAGCTAGTTCTCGCCCGTACTATGACATAACTCTGTCTCGCCTATGGGTGCGACGGAGTGGGTCGACCTGGTACTGTAGGTCTGTAGCGTCCCTGGCTCTAGTTTTTTCCTTTTCTTTCCCTGTGTTTTTATTGGCTTTCACTGTTGGTTGTTTTTCTCAGTGTCTTTTAGTTTTCTTTGTTTCTCTTAACTTCTCTTTTCTTTTCCTTTTTTCCAACACATGACTAATTTTCATATACATTGTACATATTTCGTATGCATAAGATAAAATTTTTATATGTGTTTAACATTTTTTTTAAATGTATGTTTTTATTTCTACTTTTTTCATACAGATTGTACATTTTCATATACTTATGAGTATGGCACATTATTTTTATACATGTTTAACACTTTTTTAAATAAATGATTAAATATTTTACAATACATTTAAACTTTTTTTCAAATACATGTTGAAACCTTTTTAAAAATGGAAAACATTTTTTACAACTATGGGAAAATTTTACACCATCTAATGTTTTTCTTTAGATGTCATGACATATTTGAAACATGAAGCTTTTTTTTGAATGGTATGGAACTTTTTTTTTTGAATTACGTGAACAAGTATATACATTATGTTAAAAAAATACAAAAAAATCACGTGGATTTTTTGAAACAAGTGAACATTATTTAAATATCACAAACATTTTCTTAATGCCATCAACATTTTCTAAAATTATGCTAACAATTGTTTTACATTGTGTTAGCATTTTTCCAATTAATGATTTTTAAATTTGTAAATTAAATTTTAGGTTTGGAATATATATATTTAGAATATTTTGAAAAATATGAACAATCTTTTATTTTGAAAAAACAGAGAAAAAATGAATTAACCTGAAAATGGTCGATTGGACTACTATAAACATGGTCAAATTAAAGGAAAATCACATTAAAATGTATAGTTATAATGTTATTACGCAACTAAGGATCTTTCTCTTGTTTTTCGTGCATAAGAATTTATAAAATGAGGTACATCGTTTTTCCTTTGACAATGATATCAAAGGAAAATTTCTTCCTTTTTTCCATTGTCCCATTCTTCTGAACCAAATGCATGAATATTACTACCGTAGGGAAAATGTCTTATTACTAAGTTTTCCATCCACTTCTGTTTTGAACCAAAGAGGCCCTTACAATAAGAAAAAACGTGATTCCAAAGTAATGTGCTTAACTGGTAAATACCTCTGCCGTCTCTATTGAACAAGCATGAAGTGCTCAAGTAGTGGGCTTATATGGAGATCTCGAGATGATTTATCCACTCATATTTGGAATGACAATTGGCTCCTGAGATCAACTATGATGCGGCCTATCGCACCTACAATGGTGGGCCAGAGATAGTGAATGATTTAATTGATCCAAAAAAATCATGTTTTGAAGAACCATGTTCTTGATGCAATGGATGCAAGTGTGGTGCATCAAATGCCATCATCTAAGGCAAAATGTTGCTGATTTTTGGGCATGGTGTCATGATAAGTCAAGGAGTTTTCCAGTGCGATCGACATAACATATGCTCTTACAAACAAGGAACTGAGAAGAGACCTGGCTAGACGGAACATCTTGATGTCTTGATTTGTAAAAGGAATAAAAGGCGTGGACTAAGCTCTGGAGGCATGGAACACCATCGAAAGTTAAGTTGTTCACTTGGAGGTTAACACATTGATCTTCCAACGTCTGATGTTCCGCATCATAGGAACGTGAAAGATGACTACATGTGATGGGAAGACCAGTGGTGAGAGAAATATGTGAGTGGAGACTAACTATTTAGACATAGAAGATTTCTTTGTTTCATTGTTGAGTCTTGTTGCTTGCTGATAAGTCCTTTGTGGACAAATGCACAGGAAAAAACCCACTTCCATAGTGTGGGTGGACACTGGACACGACTTGTGTTGGCGTGGGCTGCACAGAAAAAACTAAAACAAATCCAATCATACAGAAAACCGGTGCGACAGAAGAAACGAGAGCTCCTATACGCCGCCCATGTGCGTCCAATCGCCACGGCTTCGTTGCAGCGACGCGCAAAAGAGTCGGCCCAAAATACGAAAAATAAAATTGCACTAATATATACTATATCACTAATCTTCCTAGGACTTGAGGACTCACAATCAATTGAGGTCTCCAATTGAAATTTGGTCATCTGATTTTGACTGGATCAATAATTTCTCAAACCCTCTCATTTCATTTTTTTATACAATACACTATGCTTCCTAATTTCTAAATCTTCACAATTAATTAAGGCTTCAATTTAGACTTTGGTCACATGATTGTTGACCGGGTCAACAATTTTTTAAGGAGCTCTACTATTTAATTATTTTAATTCTCTATGCTCCCTAATTTTAAAGTTTTTTATTCGATTGAGGTATTCAATTTTAGATGCGGTTTACGATTTTGATCGGGCCAAC
>CBMN010749174.1:0-13546 GCA_000582825.1 Hordeum pubiflorum | reverse complement strand
ACCTATGTTACTCCCATTGTGGGTAGTCTAAACCGCTAGTGTGTGCTTCATGTGTGTCAGTTCGTCTCCTACTCACGTGGCCATGCGAGAATCTGTGCCCTTTGCTTCTTCTTCTTCTTTTTTCTTAGCAGTTGCTGCTTCATGCTTTTTCGAGAAATAACTCCTATGCGGTAAAGATGTTTTCGAGTAACATGATGGTTTGAAACGATCACAATTCGAACAAAATGGTTCAAAAGTTGCAGACTGTTTTGCATTGGGACCACCCGTGCACTGTGTGCATTAGCTTTGCAAATTCAATTTATTATTTGAGCAGTTCGATTCACATCCAACGGTTGTGGTTCATCGTCCTTCTCCCTCCAGTCAATGTTCATTTTCTTCCACCCTTCGGGCATTGTTCATCTTCCTTCCCCGTTCCGGCCACCATCCCGCCCCGGCCTGACTGCTTGCCCCAGCTTCTCCATGGCCGATGATGTAGCAAGTTATTAAAGAGCAGAGAGGCAAAAAGATGTCAGCCGTGAAGCAGCGAAGATGTAGGCCGCAAAGCCGCGAACCCGAGAAGGCGCGGGATGCGAAGCCTCAAACTCTTATGTCCCAAAATCATGAACTCTGAAGCCACGGAGGCTGCCCACTTGGCCAATGCAAAGATCCCCTAAGCCAGATCTAGAAGCCGGACTACGCCTATGACCAATACAAAAGGAGTCTGCCTAGGTTTCATTCGTGAAGACGTAGAACTCCAAACTCTAGAAACGCTCGGGGCTACTGGTGGCACATTACATCGAGGGTGGCCCATCGACCGGGAAGCCTGGTGTTGGGACGGCCTCAGGCCATAGGGGTATCCAAGTGGCGTTGTCGTCAACCGACGACAACTCATCTAGCATCATGTGATGCCAATAGTACTCGAGCTCCGCCTCATCAAACGTGGTTGGTTCCTCACCGAACATGAGATGCAACACCTAGTCGTCGAGGAGGCTCTTCGTCTGTTGCGCTCCAGTCTGGTAGGCACGCCAAGAAGGTCATCGACGCGGTGGTATTGATGAGGGATGGTGGTGTCGTTATCGACATTGAATAATTTTGACTGTGTCGTTGGTGGCATCACAAACTGCATCGCCGCAATGTTGATCACGCTGCCCAGGGATGCTGCGTCCGGGGTGCTAGTGCTCGAGGAGCTGGTGCCTGGTACCATTGTGCTCAAAACTTCTGGTCTCAGGGTCGTTCTGCCCATAGTAGTTGTACCGAGGTCAAGACACTTGGTATAGTGGTGCTTGGGATGTTGTTGCTCGGGGACTTGGAGCTCAAGAACCCTGTGCTTGGGGACCCTGACTTCGCTGCCCGAGCAGTGATTCTGGAGCACAGCGGTTATTCCACGGTGAAGGAGTTGCTCGATGGCTCTTCCCTGGTGCCTTCCAGATCCAGTATGTCTCCTCTTCAAAGACGATGTCACAAGGGATGCGCGCATGCTTCGAGATAGGGTCGTACATATTGTATGGCCTGGAGCCTGTCTCGTAACCGAGGAACCCCATTGGGGTGCTCCGGTCATCGAGCTTCTTGAGCTGTGGGCACATTTTCTTCACGTGCCCGAGCGAGCCGAAGACCCATAGGAAGCGGATGTCGGGCCTCACCCCATGCCATGCCTCATATAATGCCATGCCATCGACGCTCCACATGAAGGAGCGGTTAAGGATAAGACTGCGATGGAGACCGCCTCCCCCATAAAAACATATTTGGGCATGCTTGGCCTTGAGTATGCTTCACGCCATCTCGAGCATCGCCTGGTTTCACCATGACAAGACTTTGTTGTGGCAAGTATGGTGCGGTGAGGTGGCGTTGCAATCCTTGCTCGGCCCAATCCTCGCAAAAGGTGGCTGAAGTGAACTCGTCGTCTCGAACAATGCAGAGTACGCATAGTTTGTGGACGCACTCCAGGTCCGCTGCGGCGTGGAACTTGACGATGGCCCGCTCCGCCTCGTCCTTTGCGGCGAGGAGTACCACCCACATGAACCAACCGGGTTGTCGACGAGCAGCAACATGTAGCATCATCCGCTCTGGTGTTACCGACATGATCGACCGACAAAGGTCGCCAAGGATCAGCTCCAGGGGCTTTTCAGCCCTGAACGGTGCCTTCCGCGGAACAACAGGCAGAGCTGCTTCCTGGCGGCGAGGCACCTCACAGAGCTCATCTGCGTCCTCGATGTGCGGTAGGCCACGAACCAAACAGTCGCCCGCTCCTGAGTAAGATGCAGGCGTCCCCGATGGTGCTCTCCCCACCGTCGTCCAGGCGGTCCTCGACCACCCGAAGCCGCCCCGTAAGCTCCTCGATTGAGATATATGGAAAAACGTATGGAACTGCTTTCGATTCATCATACACTGCAGCTGATATGTCGAAAAAATGCAATTGATATATGAGCGCGAAAGCGAGAGAAATGTAACTGATATATGATGTGTTTAAAGATTCAATTATCAAAGAAAGCGTAGTGTGAAATATCGATGCGGTAAAACAAGGCAAATGAAGTATACATGAGGGCAAAAGTTACCAATCCAACCCACTTTTGCTTGTTTGGTAGGGTGCATGGGCTCACCTGGACTATGCTAAAAAAGAGGCCCTGAGCCATGCCCATCTCATGCACCCTATAGATGGTGCATGGAGGCAGCCATGCTCGCTCTGACCCTCGTCCCCACCCACCAGACCACGTTCAGATATGTTTAAATTTTCAACAAATGTTCATAATTTCAATTTTTGTTTAAAATTTCATAAAATATTCAGAATTTCAAATTTTGTTTAAATTTTCAAAAAATAGATTAATTTGTTTAAATTTTGAAAACATGTTCATAATTTCATTTTTTGTTTAAATTTTCAAAAGACATTTAGAATTTCAAATTTTGTTTAAATTTTCAAAGAAGTTTAGAATTTCAAAATGTATTTGAATTTTCAAAAATATTCAAAATTTGTTTAAATTTTCATAAAAGTTTAGAATTTATTTTTAAAAAAAATTCAAAAATTGTTCAGAATTTGAAAATTCATTTAAATTTTAAAAAATGATTCAAATTTTGTTTAAAATTTCAATAAAAGTTCAGAATTTCAAAATATGTTTAAAGTTTTGTTCACGTTTTTTCAATTGTGTTCACCATTCAAAAAAATATTCGGAATTCAAAATTGTTCAACATGTCTAAACACATGAAGGCTGTCAAACAAAGTCTCATCACACACACACACAGCTGCAAACGACATCAAATGCATGGACTCAACATGTCTATACTCAACATGTACTAGAGGAAAACAACCAGGCTAGGTCCATACATGCTACAAAACACACCCACAAGGAATGCACTGTAAATTCCAATCGAGTATCAGAAGATTGCACTATCTCTTGACTTATCTTAAAGCATCATCCTGCCACCGCTAGTTTTTAACATTTGTAATATTCACCATGCTACAGTTTACATCGAGTTACACCGGTCCAGCAGCGTTTAGTTAAACAGAATGTACACCAGACTTGATATCTAAGGCTCTTGGCTCGGAAGGGCTACCAACGCCGCTTGCAAAAGAGACACTAATTTCAACCTTAGACTGGACATTGTGCAGCTTATAGACATTTCGTTTTCGGCAAAAGAATCATCACTCTCTCCCACCTGCTGCTGCGCCTGAGCCTGACCGACCTGGCCTTCCAGGTAGCGCCGCAAACCGGGCTCGACGACATCTATCAGACCAAGGGATGCGGGTGTGTGCATCCATCTCGAGACGACGAACCCGGCCAACAGATACTGCCCTTTGAGCACCAGCTCAGATATGAAGCACGGAAGCAGCACCTTACCAAACAGCAAGGACTTGTGATTCATCTTAGATTCGGCCTCCCAGTGTGCGCAGAGATCGCTCTGGAACGACCTCGCGAGTTGTCCGACGAGGTGGCATGTGTGAGAGAAGAGTTTCGAGTACCCCTCTTCTCCAGCCATCTTCTGCAGGGCTCCGGATGACAGGACCAACGCCAGCAGCTCTTGGTCGTTGGCATTCGATGAGGTGGACGCTGTTCCTGCCCTGATTTTCGCCTCGACCGTCTGCAGGCACTGCAGCTGTGGAGCTTCATATGGGAGCAGCAGCATGATTTTGAGAGCCATGAAGCAGTTCGGTGCTGCGGAAAGGAGTTCAAGCAAGCAGTGTGCTTCTTCGTCCTCTAGCAACCTGCTATGCTTTGAGGATGCTCGATCTAGAAGCTCAATGATCTTCTGGAGCTCACCAAGCCCAGCAAGTTTTCTGATGATCTCCATCCAACAACTGTGGAGAGGATGGACAGATAATGACAACGCACCATCTTGCTTTTGCGCTGGATTCTCCAACTCTTCTGGTAGGGCCTCCCAGCCATCATCCCATCCATCACTCCAGTCGCTTGCTTCTTTTGGCGAATCCTGAGGCTGAACATATTCTTCTTTTGGTGAAGAGAACAGTTGCTCCCACTCTTCTAGCACTGCTTCCAGAACAGCAACACTCTCAACAGAAGAAGCACGTTCCGACAAATGTAAGAAGCAAGATACTGCAGAGTCAAGACTCGACAAGTTTTCGGGCGTGATACTAGCATCTGGTAGAACTGCAGTGATCATCTGATTAGATCTGAGTGCCACTAGACTCGCTGTGATGCTGCAAGAGGGAGTACTGCCCTCATCAGCTATGGAATCACTTGTTCCAGGCTCATACCATGATTCCCATGGCTCAACCTGGGAAACAATCTCATTTGGAAGGCTTTTGAGGTTTCTTCCTGTAATACACTGCATCAGCTGCAGGGCATAGACACGTAGTTGGCTACCTAGCTGCATGTTCTCAGAAAAGGTTATCAACTTTCCCCAGACACCAGATCGGATCATTTCAAGAGAACCAGCATGTTCCCCTATTGACTGGCTCAATGAAGACAGTAGCTTATGAAGCAATGCCTGAGACTCAAAAGAGCCTTCGATCAGATCGGACAAACAGACATCTGTAGAAGCACCATAAAGCTCTAAGAGGTCCAAAGGATTCCTCGAGTCTGCATTCACACTTTCCAAATTTTCCTGTCCTCCATAGTACACTTCAACTACAGTTTTGAAAGCACATCCAGAAAGAATCATAGCTCGGCAAAAGTGTGATGTGTCCATTATCATCTCACTGTTAAAGCCAACTTGTACAAACATGGACACAGCATCCCAACCTTGGTGCACTGTTATTTCATCATTTGTTAACAGCTGTCTGAATGCACTCATGCAGTGAGTTAACCGGTTCGGATCCAAGTAGTCTGTCCTTTCATATGAGCTAGCATCAGTTGACTGCCTTGGTATGTCGTCAACAAGTTTAATCCAAAGCGTTATCAGCATACAAAGAGGTTCCTTCCATGCAGGTTCCTGTGGTTGGCTTCTTGCTAAGTTGCAAGAGAAACATAGTGTGCAATACCTTCCAATGATGTATGAAATATCTGTGGCAGGAAGAGTTTGGATATACTCCTTGCAACTATCATAGTTCAACTCAATTTCACAAAGAACTGCTTGTAACTTTTCACAATCTGTGCTGTTTGACCGTGCTTCATTGCGGCCTTCTAAAGATGCCAGCATGCCAAGAACATAATGCTTGTAAACACCTTGGCGTGATATAAGACCCTTAGCATGTACATCAACATACATACTCACAAGAGCTTGTACCATATCAGCTAGAGCACTAACGGTAGAGGCATGGACATTCTTGCATACTTCTTCATTGAAATGGTCAAAGTTCAGATTATCCAGGCCAGCAATGTTTTTGTAGTTTAAGCCATCAATGAAACAGACTTTCTTGCACTCTTCCTCGAGGACCTTGTAATACTGAAATGGCTCAAGCTTATGTGTATGAACATGTTCTTGGTATGTCAATTCTATCTTACTAGTCCTCTTAATATACGAATGACATGCTGAAAGGATGCCAAAGATATAGGAGAGGCGTTGCTTATTATATCCATCGATCTCTGGGTAGACATCTGAATATACCATATCAATCACCCCCTTAGCTGATTTGACAATATCCTCCCGGAATTCAGAAATTTCATTCAGAATATCATCATTATCCCAATATTCAGAGACAAGAGCACAGGCCAGAAATCGTAAAAGCACCTAAAATTAATCAAGAGATGATATAGATATCAGATGTGAGAAGCTTACATCACAAGGAAACTAAAACATAAGATGTTTCTGTATAGATTGCAGCCCTGCAGAGATATACCTCAGTTCGCTGCAAGCCATAGTTCTCAGCTATCTTTACTGCTTCCTTTAGTATATGTTTTCTCTCCAGCTTTACGGAGTCAACAAAGGAGAAAACAACCTTTTTGATATAGTTAGCATCGCCAGATAAGAATCGAGACGTATCTATATCAGGCAGTACATTTTTCAGCATTCTTGCTTGATCAGCCATTCGTTTCTCCTCTTCTAACTTTGATTTCCACTCTCCCCAGTAAGTGGCATGTGCCATATCAATCTGGTCTAAATCATCTGATCAAAGTAAAAGTAAAGAAAAGTGAAAATCATGTAAATGAATAGCATCTCATGGAAAAAAGAAGACAGAATATTGGACTAGATAAGTATTCAGAAAATAAACCGAAGTAGTGATTCAGCTATTGTCTTGATATACTGTTGTCTTTAATGCACCTACCTGAATCTATCGAGGTAAACTTCTCATGGAATTTTTGAAGCAAGAGATTTCTCCTCTGTTCAGGACTAGAACATTCTTTCTTCAAACTGTTGAGGGAGCTATATGTCATTCCTACATTCATTATGCTACTAATCTCTTGATAACATTCTCGTTTTTTGAGCTCTTCCTCTATTATTTTCACTCCGTTGAAAGGGTCCATGAGATTCAGAAGAATTGAACAGGAAAGAACATAATCATCTTCATCAACGGGAGGCTCCATTACAGACTTTGCAAGAAACATGATTAGATCATCACTGGGAGCAAAGCTATTTACACCTAGCCAGTATATGATGCTATTTATTGCCTCCGTTTTTGTTGAAAATCGATATCTCCTGATGGGATGATTTGTCTCCGAAGAATGTTTGTTACCATCATGCACCTCATCATTAGACAACTTCAAAAGCCATGGCAATTCCAGTGCAGAGAAGGACAATAGTTTCCTATTTTCTGCAAAAGTAGATTCCCGACTATATGTATCATCATTTGCGAAGTCCATGCAAACCTTTGATAGCATTTCTTTAGCAATTGCCACATGATCATGCTCTCTATCATGGCTAACGCCTTCTCTCAGGTCAAGTATGTCTTGCACACTTTGCACAGGAAGAGGTGTATATGTAGAGCCATCAACAAAGAAATTGGGAGGGTTTGTTCCTGTTGATACCATTAATTGTTCAAATTTATCATGGACATCAAGTTCCTTCCAAGCATTCAATAGTTCCCCTACAGATTCTTCATCACAATGGCTGAGGGAGAAGCCCAATAGCTTTTCGCGGGTACTTGTATCCAAATTGTCAAGCTGAGGACCTCTTGCAATTGCAGCACATAAATCCCAGACTTCACCATGACCCTTTTTAGTCAAATTTAGACACAGATCAAAGGCTAGCTGGAGGTCACCATTTACCACTGCTTCTCTAGCAATAGCCTCCTCAACAGCAGCTATTTCTTCTTCACTTCTTAATCCTAGTAGTTTAGCAACATCAATAATCTCTTCAAAATGAAGATATGCCCCTGTTTGACTCGTAATCACCATACGGATGATCTCCATAGGATCCTTTACCTGTCTGAACTGAACAGGGAGGATAGTCACCCCTAGATAAGGAAGTCTGACAGTTAGAGCATCAATTATATCAGTTTCCACTTGAACATTTTTGCTATTTGGTAACAGATTTAGGCATTCCCTAGCCTTCCAAATCTGCAAATGATTGTGCAATCCAAGTTAGTGTTGATCAGTGACTGACATACCGGTTTGTATTTGCATGAAATACAATTTGGTGACATGAACTTACTTCGTTGCAGGACAAAGTTGAAGCTGAGAAGAAATACTCCCTTGCAGCTTGGATAACGAGATTTTCAGCTTTTTCTGTGGACAAAGAAACTGCACTAGTACCTCCAAGATAGTTCCTGGCTAGTGAAAATTTACCAGCTTTTAGAAGCCCTCTAATGAATTCAGCCAGCATATATTCTGAATCAAGAAAAGGAAATGCCTTCTCTTGGAAGAGCTTCAAATCACGCCACATGTTAGCCCACTCATTGTCCGACCGAACAGGTTGACGCCTGCCAAATTTTGACAGGATCAGCCGTATAAGTTGTTTTACATTCTTCTCATCTAAGTGAGCAGCAAGGAAGAAATGTGTTGGCTTTGGTACCTGCCAAAGTAGGACATGTATCAACACAAATAATGATGTAACCAGTTAATCACATCCAGGCATCCTACAACTCAAAACTATTAATAACAAGTAAACCCCAATACAAAAAGGAATATATACTGCTACTTAAGCTTCGTAGTTTACTGAGAGGTCAAAGCAAGTTAGCATTGTATGCATGCCTATGTGAAAATAAATAGATGAAGGAACCCAAGGAGATTTAGTGCAATGTCATATGGTTGATTTAAGCAGCAAACTTTCTTTGAAGAGATACAGTACCTGGTAATAAGCAAAGAGCCTCCCTACTTCTACGTGACCTTCAGCAACTTTTAGCATCTTCTCCCGCATATCAAGGGATTTTATGTTATCAAATTGGTAGGCCGTTGAATCATTGCAATAAGAATCCCCTGAATTATCACTCAGACGAGACAAGATATCAGCACACACATGCTGCATGTCATCACTGGAAACCACACAAGTGCCAAGAGCTTGCTTAGCATCTTTCAAACTGAAATCTTCTTCACTAGCCAATAAAGACTTCTCTCTCTTTGTCTTATGGAGTAACTTTGACAAAATTGATGACATGGTATTCCACTGGTTAGTTGCAGAGCATACATAAATGCAGCAAATAGCAGTTTCTACCATCTCATTAAGATCCTTGAAGAGCCCACAAATTGGTGACTCCCCACAGCCGTTTTCAATGACAGACAAGCAAATGGACAGCTCATTTTCAGTAGCAACCTCTTTCATCCATCTAGTCAGGTAGGATTCTTCTTGTTTGTCAGCATTACTTGACGAGATCAAGCGCAATCTCTTATTCATAAAAGGGATAGCCATATCATTTAATCGCTGAACAACTGTATCATCTTTGGCTCCTTTCAGGATGATTTTAAACTTTTGATAGTCAGGCAAATCTTCCCAGGTTGCAAGGTTCATTATAAACTCATTCGACTCATCAGAATATACAACTTGGTAGAGGTATTTCATATCATCAAGGAATGACTGCAGCTCCACTATTCCCTTTTGACATGCAAGCTCTATCATGGCAAGACAATTTTCCAGCTGCCCACTTAGGCAGTCAATGTCCCTAGCTCTGCTCCTGTACCACTCCGAAAGTTCAGCGACAGATGGCCATAAGAAACCAGTTGAGTGCTTTAAAAGTATTTCTGTTTTGACCTGTCCCCTCTTGTCCAATTGACCAGGAGAAGTGTTTATATATGATGCCATCTGTTTGCATTCAACCCAATCACCATCTCTTAATATTACAATACTAGGAGGATATTTCCCAGGAAGCAACTGACTATAAGTCTGTACAGCAATAGTCTCTGGAATCGCAGACAGAACACGTAAAATGTCAGAAGAGATAGTATACGGATGACGCTTCATGAGAAGATTAAGGGCTCCGATTTTGCCACTTTCAGCTAGAGCAATAGCAGTATCAACAAGGGGCGCCAAACGGAACTTGCTATATTCGCCAGCTGAGAACCTAAATAGAAAGAACAACACATTTAGCTACAAGAAGTCCGTAACTCTCATGTGCAATCAACTTGCGAAGTGTTTTTCCATCAGAGCTAATACTACTGTGCAGTGAAGTTGGAAATTGACATTCTGAAGTGAAAAAATCATCCTACAAGCGTACATGTTCGAGTCACCAGCTAGACTGGAAAAATCACAAAGCATTCACTTTAAGTGTTAACTACCTCTTATTTTCCCTTTTACTTCATGTAAACAAACCAAGATCCAGCTTGGCATTACTTTTTGCTCATTTAGGAATTGCAAAAAAGTGACAGGAGTAATTGATTTGCTCAAGGAATAAATCAGTATTTAGAAATATCTATAGCCCGTTTTAAAATATTTGCATTGAGACTCAAAATGGCCAATACATGTATGATGGAAAAAGTTAAATTGATTCTATTTGTAAACTTTTGCAGGATCAATATGGTTCAACAGCTGGAGCATAGTTGCGAACACTTCCAATGTGAACTGACTGCATTTAATATGCAAAGAGAAAACTGAAAAAATGGTAATAACACACCTTCCCATATTAATTCCCAAGAATGTCTCCAGCAAGTCGCTGTACCACAATAAACGAAGCCTAATGATACGACTGTCCCATACTGAGCCATCACCGCTATTATCTGGCTCCGAAAAGTTGTAATGGTCTGTTATACGAAAGCCAAAAGAAAATAGGGCTTTCAAAGCCGCTTCTGTAGGTCCAACTTTATTGACACATTCTGACAATACAAATGATTGGTCTTTGATATTCATCAAGTATGACTGTATATCATGAATATCTCCAGCAGAGTGCAACCAGCATGCTTTAAGCACGTCATCCTTATCTAGATTATACTGGGAGGCAAACTCCAAAGCCTCCTTTTGTCGATTCTTCCTGATGAGAACGGAGTACATCTCCAGTACTGTAACTTTGGAGAATGATACGAGACTCCAAAATATTTTATCCATCTCAGTGTGTTGATGATCCCCAGGAATACTATCCATTTGTCTGCTAGATTGCAAAACAAATGCATATCCTTCGATAGCCTTTGCCTTTTCCAACAGTGGTGTAGATAAAACAAGGTCACCTTTTGAAACCACCATATCCTCAGCAATACTGTACATGCTAATCTTACCATCTTCCTTTACTATCATGATAATATTATCTGTCCACCAACTGATGTCCTTCACACCAATCAGGTGTCTTCCAGCACCACTCCCGTGAGGATGAAGCGAAACAGAGCGCATATTACCATCGAGCACAAAGATATTGACAGAACCATTCAAATCCAATGTAGCAATACACTTGCCCTGAGGTGAGATTCTGACTTTTGGAAGTGGGAGCAAGGTTTTTCTATCCGTAGGAGGTGAAAACGCCCCTTCCAACTGCACACTCTGGAATGAAAGACTAAGTTCCAGATATCCATCGAAATGCAATAGATATAGAAAATATGCTCCTAAAACACAACAAAGGAAAAGGTTAGAAACAAGGGTTTACTAAAAACAACTGCAACATTGGGCTTTTGGTGTTTACAATCCACTATAAAAATTCTTGTAGGATACCCAAGAAAATCATGATATGTTCTTCCAGGATGAAAATATTAATATCCACAGAAAATATTAAATATACAATGGTTATCTAATGCAGAACTTCCCTACATATGCTATATAGTGCAAAACAGATATCTAGATGGATGTAGAAGCAGAAAACAGATAACAGCAAAGGTGTACCGGAACAGCCATTGGAGCTTGACGATAGACTGGAATCTCCAACTAGGACCACCAATGAATGATCTTGATGAGAATCAACACATGACAAACTCTGAGGTAACTGAGGAGACCTAGTTGATGGCACGTCTTTAGTCACTACAGAAACTTGGTATAAAGTTCCCTCTGGTGCTTGAGTGTAATCGAATTTATGGACCTTGCAATCAGTAGTAAAAATGTAGAACCCCCTATAAAATTTAATAAGATCATATTAGCTATTGCCAAAATATTAGCAACAATGACAACTGACATCTTTAAAGGAAAGGCTCTTAACTGCAAATAATAGAGAATCACCTTTGTGAACTTGAAGCATCCTGCACAAGCAAATCAATGATAGGAGAAGATAGCTTCAACTGATTGCTTGTTCTCCTAGTTAATACATCTCCATTTTCTTTTATCAGACACAGTGAGTTTGAATCATCAACCACACCAAAAATGCCTTGGTCCTCCAGCCAGGCCCCGTTTGTAAAAAAGGCCATTCTATTATTATCTGACCAGAAAGAATTGGACATACTTGTTAAACTATCATATCCCAACAATTTTAACAACTCCCATGCATCATAATCATGTGAAACTAATGCAGCACAGTGCACATGAAACAGTACTGCAAGGTGCGCTGCCATTTTATGAAACAAAATTGCAAATCAAAGAAAGCAGATCGGACTGTCTGGGTGTGTAGCAGATTTTTTTGGCATCAATGGCAATGATAGAAAATTAAAATCTACTGCTATGGCTCCTAAGCTCTATGAAGTCTGAATTTCCACTGCATTTTTTAGGAGATTCAAAAGTAATAAGTTCTGCCAAACATGCGATTATGAATAAATAATAGCAAGATGTTCAGGAACAAAAAAGAAACTTACAATAGGAGTTCAGCTTTTCTTCCTGAATACTTAGCGTGAAAAAAAAAATCACCCAGATTCTTTAAAGCTCATCACCAATCGTGAATAGCACTCTTATTCAAAACAACAACATGAAACAATATTGCCAAGACAAAAGAAAGACAGCTTAAACAATTCCCAGTGTAAGCTAATGTTTAAGAATGCAATGTATGAGCATCACAGATTCACAGGTATAACATTTCACAAAAGGACTAGTACCAGTAAGAGCCTGTGCAGTTTTTCCCAATGAATTATACTAGACAATACTCGATGCAATGTGGGAACAAGTAGAAAGTTCACTGACTTGTATATATGCCGCAGGGTGATTCATAGCCATCGCTCTTTCGCAAGATATAAATGCGGTTCCCAACAGCTACAGCAACATACTCCGCATTACGCGAGACAAACAAGGATGCTGCATTTTCCCTCTTCCTCCGCTTACTCCCCCCAAGAGTGCTGTACCTACTCCACCTCTCCCTGAGCTTGCTTACGCCTTCCAAGGCGGTAGCAGCATGTGGAAGCTGGTTGTTAGGAGCCTTTCCTGGATGGATATTCGGAGGCTTTGAAACTGATTCGAGGGTAATAAGGGGTAAAAGATCCAACCTTGGAAGGAGAGATACGAGAGGACGCCTCCTCCTTCACCTGAACTGCCGCCACCCACTCGAGCGGTTTCATCTCCTTCCTGCGGTTGCAAGAATTACATAAGCAACAGAGATAACAAAAAATACTCCAGCGGAATATATATGCAGCGAACATGTTTAGCCCCTCAGGTAATGCAAAATCTGGATGGATGGACGGGTTCGACGTCCACACTCACACGAGGGATTTCGTGGGATCCTGACGCATGGCGACCGATCTCGTACAGTGCGTCGACTTCAGCCCCCATCTCTCCGGCGCCGCCCGAGATCTCCGAGTTGGAGTTCGAGCCCAGGAGCAGGTTTCTTCCGCTGGAGATTTGATGATTTCCCCTAACTTGGTTAGCCTTCGATCTTTTCAATCAAATTTCACCTCACGAACCTAAGTTTTAGACAGGACGATCATTGGTAAACTGAGATTTGAAGAGGAACAAGAGAGGGGGGGGGGGGGGGGGG
>CBMN010749173.1:0-19270 GCA_000582825.1 Hordeum pubiflorum | reverse complement strand
TTTCCGCTGCTATACTCGTAGATTTGCATGTGTAGGGTGTGCTAGACTTGGTAATATTGCTAAAATTTACCAACCAATAAAATTGGGAAAATGTTAGGTTTTTATTTGGTTGAGTAGTCTATTCACCCCCCTCTAGACGCCTCTCCTCGACCCCACAACCACGGCGACTACCAGGGGGGCCTATAGGGGCTAGCAATGTCGGAGCTAGATCTGGTGGATCTCGGGTAGGGGGTCCCGAGCTGGTGATCTTAGCTAGATGATAATAATATGAACAAAAGACATGATATTACCCAGGGCCCTCTCAAAGAGATAAACTCTACATCCTGCTTATATTGTATTGATTGTGGTGGAGTACGCAAGATGATGAACCTCATATGTGTATGAATCTATGAGAGTTGAGGTCCTATCGACTAATATATTCAAGCGTTCTGTAACCACGACTACAACTCGTCATTAGGGGCACATGCGCAAAGATTTTCTGACTGTAGTCGGCAAAGCCAACTCCAGTAGGGAAGCGGCGACAATGACTCATTCTGACAGTGACAATGATTATTCGGTGGTCTACAGACCTCGAAGTATTTTTAAAGCCTCACAATCAATTGAGGTCTTCAAATGGAATTGGGTCACCCAATTTTGACCGGGTCAACAATTTATCAAAATTCTCTTATTCAATTATTTTGTACTATATCCAGTGCTTTCTATTTTTTAAGGCTTCACAATTAATTGAGGTCTTCGTTTTAGAATTGGGTCCTCAATTTTAACCAGGTCGATATTTTTTCAAAGAGCTCTTCCATTCAATTATTTTAATTCACCATGTTCCCTAATTTCGAAGCTCTTTCATCTCCCTTCCCCGTCAAACTAAATATTTCATCAATTTTAAAATATAAGAGCTATTAGTTTTTTTTTGAAAAATTCAAATTTCTTTAACGTTGATCAAGTTTAGAGCCAAAAATATCAACGTCCACAATATTAAACAAAAAAAATATGGAAATTCATTTCATGACAAATCTAATTATATCGATTTGATATTATGGTTTTGATATTTTTTCTATAAATTTGATCAAACTTAAAAAATGTTTCATTTTTCAAAAAGTAACACACCTTATATTTTGAAATATAGTGAATAATTTTATTTAAGAAATCAATAATAGTAACGACGCAACAAAGCGCGCCCAACTCTTCTAATATTTATTACTATGTTTGACGTGTTTTGTCTCCCGATCAACCTTTTCAATATAGTACTCCCTTCATTCTATAATGTAGTGCGCCCGCGATTTTTGAAATTTAAGTTTGACCATACATTTAATCAACGGGACCGACTACAGCGGCAAAAAAAATTATCGTAATTTTTTTGCTGTCGTAGTCGGTCTCGTTGGTTAAATGTATGGTCAAATTTAAATCTCGGGAAGCACGTGCGCACTACATTGTGGAACTGGGGAGTAATTTTGTTTTTTGAAAAGACATGGCTGCTCCAAATTTGCAATTCAGACCCTAACGGTTTCATTTGTTCGGCTCGTGCACTGCAGGGGGCCAAGGCCGTAAAATTCCAGACGAGCAAACTCCCCAAAAGAACCCCTCGTCTTTCCCCTCTCCGATCCACGCCTACAACCTCCGATCTCCCCGGCGTCCAAGCTCCTCTCCGACCTCGGCGCGAAATGGCCACCACCGTCGGCGCCGCGCCGACGGCAATGGACGAGAAGGCCCGGCGCACGCGCGACCTCCTGGCCAGTTTCTACAACACCGACCCCGCGGCCGCCGGCGCGGTCGCCGCGTCCCCGGCGCGGCCCTCCCCCACCGCCGCCTCCGCCTCGCCGCTCGAGTCCATCAACTCCGCCTCCTTCAACCCCGATGTCTACATGGACGTCCTGGTTCGCCCACATGCTCCCTGCCCCCTCTATACGTGGTCTCCCAGATCCAGCTCCCCGTGCCTCGGCTGGATCTTATGGCTGGGCATGCTTTGGATAGACTGGGAAGGATATGAATAACTGTAATAACTGCTAGCTGATAGCATCTGGTTATAGTTTACCTGATTGATGCACATTGCAGCAATGCATTTTGCTTGGAACAATAATTTAAAGTATGGGCGCCTTTAACAGAGTGCTGCTTTCATAATTATTTTGTTGAATGATGCATGTGGATGTTAAATGTGTCTCCCTTTCGTTGAAAAACCTCAGTTGAATTTATGTAGAAGTTTAATCTGGAGTATGGTATCTTGGTACATGTGATGGTGTTCAGCACAAATATCATTTTTCTGCCAGCATTTTCTGTCTTGTAGCTTAGAGCCTTAGATTGACCGCATTCTGGTCAGTGGAGTTCCTGTACGAGCTACGATGAACTATATTTGAACTGGTGAACAGTATCCCATCTCCATATCACTACTGCATAACTTGCACTATTCAGTTGAACTGCTCAAGTTATCTACACTTTCCTTGCAGTGTTGGCTTGCTGTGAATAGTTTTATACGAAAGGAGAAATGGTTTTGAGCGTTTTTTGCCGGACGAACTTTGTCTGTTATGGCCAGTGGTTATTGATGATTAAAACAGCGCAGTAGGACGCCAGAGTTTAGCTTGGTAGTTCTGAATTTCAGAGGAGAACTCTGACTTGCTTGTGTTCTGTAGGTGCAACAATCAAATCTGGAAGCCCTTCTACAGAGGCATGTGAAGATGGCTGCTGAGATCAAGAACCTGGACACAGACTTACAGATGCTAGTATATGAGAATTATAACAAATTTATAAGTGCAACTGACACTATAAAAAGGTGATGGTATTTCCTTCACCGTGATAGCTCTCTGCTCTCCCTTATATTAGTGATTTTGAGATTCTAGTGCTATTAAGTGCTATAGTTGTAATGTTCTTTATGTACCTATGTTTCTCCTGCAGGATGAAAACTAACATTGCTGGTATGGAGACAAACATGGAACAACTACTATCAAAGGTTTGCATCATGATGTTGTTGATGTACTTCTTGGTACATAGTTGAACCAATCTGCCTTCATTTTGCCAGATAACATCAGTGCAGTCAAGAAGTGACACAGTGAACACATCTCTTTTCAACAAAAGAGAAAACATTGAGAAATTACACCGTACACGCAATCTCCTCCGGAAAGTTCAAGTAAACCCTGTTCTTTTTGTGCTATTCTTCTCAAGAACTAATAATATATGCAGAACAGTTTGTGTTGTTGTCCTCAACAAACAATGATTATACAGTCAAGTTAGGCTATATGGATCCCGTCAATTGCAATTTGTTAAAGCTAAAGTGATATTCCATTGTTTTCCATATTTACCCTAACCTGGCCCATGTTATAGTGGTCCAGTGGACCTATGTATGTTGTGGATTTTGTCCTATGTTTAGAATTGAATGTGACAGTTGGCATAAAACCCAGGGTAACTGTATAGTTACTTTGAGTTTTAACTTCTGTTGTGAAGCAAGTACAACATCAGTTGTTGTGCGTGTTGTAGTTTTTTAAGAGGAGTGCATGTTGTAGCTTATTTCATTTGGAAGTTGGCCATAGGGTAGTTGGATCATTAATCTCATGATCATTACATTACTTGTGTACCTCTATGGCTGTGCCTCTTATTTTATCCCAAATGGACCATTCACAACTTTTCCGAAATCAAGTTACTTTAGATGACATAGAAACTATGTTGCGCTTGAGCACCATGAGTTTTTGTCTGAGTTGAAGACATGCCATGTAGATGTTTGTTCAGGATTGCTCTTTCACATATTTGCTCCATGAGCTCTTTAATATTCTATTCAGAGTATTAGCACTACCCGTGAGTTCTGAGTGCTGAAGATATGCAGAGGTGAACAAACTTAAAATGATGCCAATTTCCATTTTTTTTTGCAGTTCATATATGATCTGCCATCTCGGCTCAACAAATGCATCAAGGCAGAAGCATACGCGGATGCTGTCAGATTTTTTACTGGAGCAAAACCTATTTTTGAGGTTTAGTTTAGCTATTTCCCCATCTTAGAAACTTTCCTCGCACATTTTTAGCATTATCTTCATACTTTTTCTTTATGGTAGGCCTATGGTGATACATCCTTTCAAGACTGTAAAAAGGCATCTGAGGAGGCAATGGATTTGGTTATACAACAGCTTCAGGTAATTGTCTACATTTTGGCTCAGATTTGAGATTTGTATGGAAGAGCTTAACTTTAATCCTGTATTTCTAAGTAGTTGGAACCCACAATCTAATTTTCCTCTACATGCAGCCATGCCACATCAGCAAGTTATGCATGTCTGCCATGTCATAAGCCCCACTAGCAAGCATTACTAGCTATATTTTTGTGTTGTCGCAATGAACACATCATCAATGTTGATGTAGCCATTGGATTTGCTATCTTGATCTATCAACATCCGTATGATCTAGACATAGAGAGAGCCTCTCTACCATGTAGCATGCGTCAGTGCATTCTAAGTGGATTTTAAAATCTTTTGTGTTAAGATTTTTATTTGTTTTGCTAAAATTTCCCACATGCTTTGAATCTTAATGAATGGATATTTACATTCTATACATTGTTTAGTAATTCTCATTCCGCGGCAATGCGCGGGGTATCATCTAGTTTTACAGCAATGATGTAAGATTTCAGTCTTCAGGGGTGTTTTCCCCTTGCTACAAGGCATATAATGTGATTCCTTCTATTGCTTTGTTAAATAATTGTGTTACACTGTTACCCTAATCGTATCAGCATGTTTACTACTGTTACTCTTTATTTATTTTGAGTAAATTTGCAGGCAAAGCTGTACTCAGATTCTGAACCTATTGAAGCAAGAGCAGAAGCTGTGGTGCTTCTTAAACAACTAAACTTTCCTGTATGTATTTTTCTATCCCTTCATTATTTACATGCCAGTTTTTTCCTATAAGGTTGTCAATTTTACCAATGGACATGGATACCTGCGGGTACCTGACTCAAATGGGCAGGGTTTGGATATTTTTTGCACCCATGGGCAGCGCCTGAACCCGACCTGACTAGTCTTCGGTAGGGCATGGGCATAATTCTGTATGTGTGGGTATGCCTGAACCCGATCTGGTAGTCTAACTTGTGGGGGCAATATTCTTGAATCGGAAGCTTCAGGGCTTCCCTCTTGTATCTAGGCAGCGGATGTGATTTATTTGGAGCACAGGTAAATGCGACCTGTTAGTCAAAGTCCAATTTAGTATGATGGCTGAGCCATCCATAAAACATTTCCCTGATGTAAATAATGTTGGTTTGCCATGTTAAACAGCTATCATTTTCTCCGTCCATCACTTTCAATCACTCAAACGAGGCACTGCAAATACATTGAATCACTGTTTATAGAACGGGCTAGAACTATGTGTATGATATGCGCATGTGCCTTGACAGTGAATTACTGAAAATAATATGGTACAGCCACATGATCTTTGTATGCAAATAATAATCACGACTAGTCGCATTATTATGATGTGCATATTGAAGTCAGAGCTTGTGCTCATGTTGTGCTGATAAAAAGTTATCACCGTTTGCATATGCTGCCATTTGCTCTGTAAATCTTGTCATAATAATTTATGTTGTATCTGCGAACAGGTTGACAACCTTAAGTCAAACCTACTCGAGAAGCTCGAAGATTGCCTTTTAAATTTGCAGACCGAGCCCACACAGGTATATATCAGAAATATTAGAACAAAATAAACAACTTACATTTTATTTTGGGTGGAAATTCTGTAATCCACCTGGCTTGTGTTCCCTATGTTGTGATTTTGACGCACATTAAATCATCTAATATGGTTAACACCGTACAAATCTAGTCTATTGTAGCACTTACTTCCCTTTTCGACAACTCCTATATCATAATTGCTCGTTTGTCTGTTCTATCGCAGGCTTCAGTTGGTGATATTTCAAAGACATTCCGTGCTTATCTCATAATATTTCCTGATTCAGAAAGTCGTCTCATTGAACTTGCACATGCTTTGTTCACAAAGTAAGCATCATATTCTTTATGCAATTTTACAAGTGGACCATTAGCTATTTTTAAATCATGAATGACTACGTCCTGTCCATGGTACTTTGCCATTATGGAACCGAGAATACTGACCAAGGCAATTACCATTGCAAAAAAATGAAGTCGTACCCTAAATCCTGTTTGCTAAAACAGGAAGCAATTTGCCTTTGAACAGTTGAACCTGATGTAGTGTGTCATAACATATTATATCTCCAGTTCTCAATGTATCTTTATCATGTTTTTTGTTTGTTTGCTGATTGATGTGCAAAGTCTCTATTTCTCTGTGAATGTTGCAGTGAATACGTGTTCATTTTTCTTGGAAGATGTCTTCCTTTGCCACTAAATCCAACGATTGGCTTGCACATTCTACTTGAGTCACTTCACTTCATTTTTTGCTCAAGTATTCTCTAAGCTCACGCATTCAGAAAAAAGAAGATCTCGAAGTGCTATAGCACATCGCCAAACTAAGATCATGCAACCGACAGAACTTTGAAAGTATAGCTTGAGATGACCAAATTCCTCTATTTTCTTAAATCTTCTCTTTCTTCATTGAAGTTCATTCTTGACATGATCGAAACGGTTTAAGCGGGCTATGAAAATTGTTCTTCCTTCTAGTGACCAAGAGTTATACTATTGGTTTGCTTTGCACTGCTGGCATAATGTTTTTCGGAAATGTTAAAAATCTGACGACCAGATTTGCCATGCGATAACAGATAAAATTGCCATGCCTGTGTATAAGGATTTGCCATGTTCCACAATGGAAATTGCCATGTAGCATAAAAATCAATAGAAAAATTGCCACGCTGCAGCGATTAATTGCCATGCGTTCGATCGAGATCCGACGTACCTGAGGGCGTCAGATATATATCGAAGTCCATATTTTTCGAAGGAAAAATTTAAGGGAAGTCCTGGCAGTCCCAAATTCGTGTCAACTAGTTGGATTGTACATAATATTGAGGTCGGAGGTGCCAGAATGACGAATGGGCCATATTTGGGGCTCTGGTGTAAAGTCCATAGACAACCTGGTGCATGTCTTTTACTATCAATTACAACACAGAATGAAATGCGAAGTGGAATATTTTCCTATCTCTTGGGCATCATGTTACATGTGCATATGTTCGATTTGTAGTGTGGTCATACATATTTTATGTGGTGGAACATGGACACAAAAATTTGCTTCAATCTGTGGCGGCCTAAGATGAACTGAAACTAGTCTTTCTATTAGGCTTCCCTTTTGGCTTTTGCTTCTTGTTTATCTTACATTTATACTATTAGAAATTCAACCCATATACATTTGTCTTATTTCTTTTTGTGCTATTTTGCATGAAGCCGTTATGAAACAGTTAGAGGGGCTCTGAAGGAAAGAATCCCATCAACAGATCTGCTGGCAATGCTACGTAAGAGCTTTATATATGATACAGTGCTATCGTAAATGTGTTTCCATTATATCAAGAACAATAGTGTACGTGTTCCTTTTTTTTTCTTGCCAAGACATGAATAGTTGTGTTCCATTTAGATCTTTGTCATTAGTCATGATACGAACTTACAAAGGCTTTTTGCACAAAACCATGGTGATTTGCCTTATGAATGATGATGCTAAGTAAGTTTTATCCAATCATTTTATAATGTTTTATGTCGTTTCCGTGTTATGCTGTACTATGTGTAATGGAAGAATTGTTATGCTGTACTATGTATAATGGAAGAATTGGTATGCTGTACTATGTATAATGGAAGAATGACTTCAAATCAGTGCTCTTCAAATTCAGTATCAACTTTGGTTGAGTTTTGAGGAAACTAACTATTCAAATTTGAATTGGTATCAACTCAGTTCAGTAGTGGATATTGAACTCCTACCTTGAGAAAATTCTTATGTTTCATCTATTGTCAGAGCCCTTAATGTCAATATATTTGTTGTTCTTGAGAGTATTGGCGGTGTGCTTTTACCATTAATAGCCATGCATGTTAAGTTTTTTTAACCTTCAATGTCCATGTATCTTAATGGAGTATGATATTACTGTGGGTTTGAAAGATCATTGTATTTCTTGTGACTTAATCCTGCTATGATACGATGACTGCAGGAGGCTTATGGGAGGACGCAACTGCGATCGACGAAGTTATATCAGAGGCTGCACTGCCAGCTTTTTCATTGGAGGTTGGTTCTTCACCCTGTAACAGTTCCATTCATGTTTCAAATTATAGTATGCTCCACCTTTTAAGACACAAATGATATATTTTTCTCTATGTTTGATAAAATCGATACTAACAGATTTCATATTATCTCGCCCAGTTGATTTGTTTTGCCTAGAATCAAGTAGAAACTACATGCTAAATATGCACAATTTTCTCCATGCGTTAGTGTTATGTGATCCTCTCTGGTCGTTTCTTACTTCAGAATATTGGTTGAAACAATACTGCCTTTTCCACTTACCACAAAGGGATTAGAGTGTTGGAACAAGGGACACTGTTGGTGGAGGCAAACCAATTAGCTGCTAATTCCGTCCCCTTTTTTAAGGCAAGATGGCATAGGAGTGCACCTTACAATCGATAGCCCTAATTATCCACATCTAGTTATGATGGACTGGAAACAGAAGCTCGCCCAGTATACGCTGGTTTCCTTTCTCAGATGTATTGTTGTTGCTAGTGTTGAGGACTATTCGAGCACTGGTTGCTAGGGTGAACCTATGTGATATCTTATCTTAACAACCCATGTGAATTCACAAAAGAACCAATTTCTTTCTGTAAGATACGCTAAATTTCTTAATTTTTTTATTAAGATGTGCTAATTTCCTTTCCTCCCTCGCATGTTCTTATTCAGGGATACAATTAATATTATCCAATTCCCTTCTGTAGTTGCTTATTCGGGACATCCATGTCTAAAGAGCTGTGTATTTTTCTCGATGCTGATTTAATATGTAATAAGTAACAATTTCTTTGCTGTGTCAGACTACTCGAGACATTATTAAGCAACACATAGCAACTGCCTTTCTTCATCTTCAAACTGAAATATCAGGTTCCTCCCCTCCCACCTCAGTTTGCTTTTATTTGCATTTTTTGCGCAGAACTGACTGTACCCCTCGATTACGGATTTCATTTGACAGTAACTTATTTTTTATTTATCTTGTAATAGTACACATATATTTGGAAACAAGAAAGTAAACTTACATCTATTGGGCATGGCTGAGCAGATGTACTGGTCAGAACACACTCAACAACAAACGAGAAGTTAGAAGAGTCACAGCTGCAAACTGCCATGGAAAAAAGCAAAATTAAAGTATCCCAAGGGTGCATAGATCTCCTGCAGGTAAATATCTGGAAGCACTAAAAATCATGTGATCGTTCATTTCCATTGTTACCATGTCGAATAATGTCAATTAGTTCTGCACAAGCACTACATTTCTCATGCTTGTGTTAGAGAATCCTTGTACAGTTGTACTATATTTCAATGGTCTCATTTTGACTATGTCGCTTTTAGGAATTCCGTCATCTTATAGATGGGAATACAGAGTTGCTAGTGAAGCTGAAAGATTTGATTATTGATTGGGTACAAGAAGGTTTTCAAGATTTCTTTCAGAAACTTGATGGGCATTTTCATATGCTTTCTGGGAGAAGCATGGGTTTCTCTCAAGAGTCAAGTACTGTGGATTTTGTGCAAATTGACAAGGTTCCAACAGTGTTGGTGCTCATGCTTGCGCAGCTTTGTGTTTTCATAGAACAGACAACGATTCCTAAAGTTACAGAGGTATATTTCTTCACTTGCTGACGGCCTTTCTTACATTTGAGAAACTGGACAGGTGAATGTCTGCTGAATGATTCTGAACTTTGTTATTTTTCTAGGATTTGGCTGATTCTTTCTCTGGAGGGGGCGCACGTAGCTCTGAATATGGACCACCTTTTGTACCTGGGGAGATATGTCGGCTATATCGTTCATCTGGGGAGAAATTCTTACAACATGTAGGCGTATACATTTTCTGTACCTTTCTTTCCCTTTCATTCTGTTAATTTGCACTCTTAATTGATATTTTTTCTGTACGGAGGTATGCCCCCCGTGTGCCATACAGTGAAACTGTTCATATTGAAAAGAAAGAAAGTTCATATAAATTGGTAGACTAGGGCTTTCTATTATTTTTCTGAATCATTATCACAGCATAGTGTAGCATGCACTGTTATAGCTGACAATCATGTGTATGGGTCTACACAAGTATGTTCTGAGAACTTTTTGACCTTCTTTTGCTGCTCTGAGAGTAATGTAACTGCATGCGAAATGTTGAGCATGTCAAGTTAGGTCCAAAAACAGCATCATGAGCATTAGATGCTAAAGGAACTTAGAATAACCTTGTGTCATGAAAAGCTGTCAGTCATAATATTGTTATTGGTCTAGAATGTTGAACTGATAGCATCTTCAGTAACCATGACACAGTTTACATGTGGTGGAACTGTTGCTTTTGCTGAGAGATGGCAACATTTATTTAATTCAAGCTTTCACTTTGGAAGTACAATTTTCTTTATCATCTATAGCTGAACATTGTTTCTTTTTTTGGAATCAGTACATAAATATAAAGACCCAGAAGATATCCAAACTTCTCAATAAGCGATTTTCGACACCGGTCTGGCTAAAGGTTAGCTATCCTATCCAACATGAACTATTTCTCGTTCATTGATCATTCAGCTATTTCTACTTTTTGCTCATGTTCGTGTTCTGCATATTAAACCAAAACAGCACAAGGAACCACGGGAAGTTAACATGTTTGTTGATCTACTTCTCCTAGAGGTTTGTTCAGTTTCTTATCCTATTACTATTATATATTGAACAATAGGATACCATGCCACTCTACTTCATCTTAAAACTGATGCTTACATTTCATGCACGCTACTTCATATGACTGCCATCTCATGCTGGAAGGATTTCTCTTACTAATACAGTAATAAATGTTTCTCACCCTGCAGTTCAATGGCGTAGTATCTGAAGTCAAGCAGATCTTACCTGGTTTAGTCCGGCGGCATCGGCATTCTGATAGCACTGGCAGCAACACTTCCTCTAGAAGCAATCCAATGCGAGAAGAGATGTTGAACCGATCAAACACAAACCGGTCTAGAAGTCAATTTCTTGAAAATCATCTAGCAAAATTATTTGAACAGAAAATGGAAATATTCACCAAACTTGAATACACACAGGTGGAGATCTGCATCACTTTCCTCTTATATAACTTTTAAAACTGCCTATTTCCCTTTTTGTTTTACAAAATGTGTAATGCCCTTAGGATGTTTTCAATCCCTTGTTGATTAGAAATCTTTCCCCTTGCTAGTATAAACATATTGAGTTGATCCCATTGATCTTTTAATCTGTTCAGTATTTGCATTGGGGCTCCATGATGCACCTGTCACCAGATTTAGGGCAGAAGTTAGTTACTGCTCCTTCTAGTCACATGAGCTTGTCACAGTAGGAGTGTCATGGTCAGTTTCTAGCCATGGACCAATGGTATCTTTTTGACTACCTGGAATGGTCACATAAAAAATGAGCACATATTCCTGGACTCATCATAAAAACAACTTTCATAATGTTACACTCTTCGCCATTGCATAAATTAATGGACAAATTTTTACTCCCTCCGCTCCGTAGCTATTGTCGTGGTTTTAGTTCAAATTTGAACTAATTACGGAACGGAGGGAGCACTTTATTAATATTTCACAAGAATATGAACAGTTTTTTTAATAAAGCCACCACTATCCAAGTGCAGCACAATTCACAGAGTGTGTCTTCTGAAAGAGGCCATGCGTCAGCATATTGATTGAATTTGCTGGTGCTTGTTGCAGCATTAATTTTATAGTTCAAATTTAGGATTAACTTGCTAGGTGATCATGTAGAATTTTCTTTTAGTTACAAGTACAACATACATCCATTCTGACAGTTATTTCTTGTGTGACAAATTAATTTCAGGAGTCTGTAATTTCTACTGTCCTCAAGCTTTGCCTGAAAAGCTTGCAAGAATTTGTCCGGCTTCAGACCTTCAACAGAAGTGGATTTCAGCAGATTCAGTTGGATATGGAATTTCTGAAGAGCTCCCTCAAGGAGTTTATTGATGATGAAGCAGCTATAAGCTTTTTACTTAAAGAGGTTAGATAGCACCTAACATTGAATCACAATCCAAAAAAAATGTAGTAGTTTTATCGAGTTTTCCCATACTGTGCCTGCTTGTATCTAAGGTCTTTACATAAACACTGAGCGCAAGCATCTGCACACATCACATGTTAATAGGAGTTAGGATCTTCTGTGTGAAAAGAAACTGTTGCATATTTAATTTGCCCTTGTGAACCGGTCTCTGGAAGATGTTTGAACAATGTTTATTTCCCCCTCCTTTGCAGGTGAACAATGCTGCACACGAGAGATGTCTTGACCCGATACCTCTTGAGGCCCCAATATTAGATAAGCTCATAAATGCAAAACTGGCAAAAATCAAAGAGCAAAGCTCAAATATGTAGTAGCTATCCACACATTGTATCTCTCAGCGGCATTCAGTTTTACTCAATTTTCATACACACTATTCATTATTCAAAGCTATGTGCATATAGTTGTGGGCTTGTGGCATGCCACCATCTGTAATATGTAAATCTGAGGTCAAAACACTCGAACTGAATCCACAATGCCTGAAATGTATACTTCTTGAGCTCTCTCTGAGTGTCCCATTCTGCCATTGTAACATGAGTCTTGACTCTAGAGTTGAGGTGAATTGTTAGCAACCTAGGGCCGGAAGGAGAACTGTATTCTGCATTTAATCGAATGCATGTTCAGAAGCTGTTGAATACAGAAAAAAGATTAGACGGAATACTTTGTGGGTGCGGCTTGTGGAGAAACTATGAGGCAAGCATTCTACAAACCGTATCCCATGCCAATATGTTGTTTGAAACTGATAACATGTGGGAGCTTAATGGCATTAGTTTTTCTTTGTTGGCAGCCTGATTATTTCCGAAGTCCATCCACTTGACAACCCTCTCCTCTTTGGAATGAACTAATATATAGATTCCGACTGGTTTTTTGCATGTCCGGATTGTGATTTTCGTTGCACGCTACTGTTCATTGCTCACACTTGTACCATTTGTGTTTCCCAATTATATTTTAACAATCTTGGCCTACATTATGTATATGTGCCTGTGAAGATGATACAACTGGAGTATTTGTTAGTTTTGAGATGCAGCACTGTGGGGAAGTATCAGATCTACATAAGGTAGCGACATTCGACGCTGCCCCGCAAAAAAATGTCTTGGAAAAAAGAGACGAACCACCTGATCGACTGATTCTGCTCAACTTATTTTGATCATGGGCTCTCAATAACACGCAGTTGGTACACCTGTAAACTGCCCATTTCTAGAACTTATCATTCCAGGTCGATGTAAACCAGTTTTGATCAAAGAACACGACAAATCAGAACAATATGTTCTCCTTTCTCAATAGCATCTCACACGTCACAAAATAATTGAATAGGTAACAACTAACATCGCATACCAAGTGACGGGGCTTAAGTAAACTTCTGGCTTCATATCAGTAATTCTCATTGTTCTCAGGAAAAAGTAGAGAGCAACAATCTGTCATGTGCCCAGAAATACAAATGAGACACAGCCAAATGACTGATTTCACGACGCTCGAACAAACACAACACAACCAGTGTAGCTTTCGTAACTAGCTAGAGGCCCTAACTATGCCAACCCGCGCACACGACATGTACATGAAGAGGTTAACAATAACAATAACAACACTAGGGAGGAGACACTCCAGGACTAAACACTTGGCATCGAGGCGCAGACGACAACGTAAGCCAGGTACTGGAGGGCATCCTGTAACTTGCTGACGGCACTAGTCTGGTCGGATTTCAGATGGCTGGATATGTGCTTGGCTTTCTCCTGCACCGACTCATGCGGGACGTCGCTGCCCTGCTTGTCTGCCAGAGCATTCTGTATCGCTGCTGCATAAGCTTCAGCAACATCTGAGATGCCTACAAGTACAGAACGATGGATTTTTCAAAAACAAAAAACAAAAAACAAAAAACATTGAGGTTTGCTCATCCAACACTCATCAAGTGCACGAGGCAAAATTGGCCGTTTTCACGTACCTGTACCAAAACTTGTAGCGACCTTCTCGATATCCACAGCGATGGATTGCACCCTCCATCTGATGATTTCTGCCTTCGAAATGAGATCTTCAGGCCAATCGATCTTCACACCATTTTCATCTTCGTCGTTTGATTTGTTGGCAGCAGAGATGACTGATTTCCCAAGCACCAGAAGCTGAGAAACTGCAAGGCAGCACATCTCTGACAATCTCTGCAGGATGACAGTTTATTGGAGACATCATTTCAATTTTAGGAGAAGGAACATTATATAACGTGGACGTACATGAACACCCTCTGAGTGAATGGTCTCTAGCCTATCTGTAGTTCGTTTGATGATATCACTCGGAGAAAGTCCACCCAAGCCAGTTGTGAACCTGCAAAGGCAATTTGTGTAACCATGTAAGATTCTGAAAGAAATGAGTGCCAAAGAATGAAGCTCAAATGCTTTGAAGTTCTCCAGGAGTAAAACTGGAATGAGCTTATTGGTGGACAGGAAATGTGGGGCAACCCTAGTAGTATTATATCTCTGTCAGTTCACCCAGAATGGGAGTTTCTGCAGTGGATAGTGGATGATGTGCAATCATGTTGCCTATTTAAGTTTCACTACCACATGCTAACATGGGTTTTTATACATGAACAATATCCCATTAATTGCATCATAACCTGACAAAACCAGACAACAATATTAACATATTCCCTCTGTCCCAAAATAAGTCTCAACTTTGTACTAACGTTAGTATAAAGTTGTACTAAAGTTGAGACAGTTATTTTGGGGGAGGGAGTACTAATTTTGAATATACAAGGTGAACGAGTTATGCCTACCCGGCAGCCATTTTAGCAGCCTTGCTAACACTCGAGTCACATAACTTCTTCATTTCTGCATCACCATCAGTATCAGCTGCCTCAATCTTCTTCCCTTTGTCAGAGTCTGGTCCATCTTCCTCAATCTTGGTACTAAGAGTAAACAGCTGCTGTATTTCTTTGATCTTTCCATCATAATATGTTTTCTGCTCAGCGACAAGTTTTGTTTTCTTCCTATTAAATAGCAGAGCATAGTGGCTTGACAGTGCTTCCAGTTCCTAGTATAGAAAAGACCACAAATTTAAAAGGGCAGAGAGCAAAGACTGATAACCCAGCACACGAAGAAAATGTGAAAACAGAAGCCGCACCTCCAACTGATCAGGTCCTCCATAAATGTAGAAGCATCTGTCGAATGATACTTCTTCAGACTGTTCCTCTTCTGTTTGTTGGTCACCTTCGCCAGTACCTCCTTTTTCAATTTCCATACCAGTCTCTTCAATGATCAACTCCATTGTCTCTTTTCCAACACGCTCAAGCATTTCCATTCCTTTGGCTGTAAATGACTTCCCTGTCTGCGGTTATCAAGGTTTTAATATCAAAATATTTTCACAAATGGGCAGAACGGTAGAAGATTTTTTTATACTAAATTCTGGGGTTTACCTCTAAAATGGTTGGTGCTATTTCAGATGCTTTGGCAGGTAGTTCTCCTTGTTGAATGGTTTCAGCAAGGCTTGAAGCAGAAGTTTCCAATCTAAGAAAGTAAGCCATATTATAGATAGAAGGATAGGTACGAACACATCAAATTGAAGAGTTCCTTCTTCAAGCAAAGGAGAAGAAAATTGCAGGTTTATTGGCACTAAAAACCAATATTAAATGTCCAGCAGTAACACAAAAGTTAACTTGACATATTGACACTGCAAAACGACCGTTAACAGAATTATGTATCATTTAAAACAGTAAAGCGGCGTCTGGACGATGTGTTGCTTTTAGAATCCCATCAATGCTACATAAAACAGCTAGTTAATGGCGCATCATTCACATTGACGATAAGCTGAATACAAGGATTACTATGCCAACAGGCAAGACAACATCCTCGTGCTAATTCTACAACCAACAAAGGGAAATGAATAGCATCAGATTACCAGCTTTCTCTCATTTCAAATTTTAATTCAGGAAAATTATAACCATAACCAGCATTCTGAGTGGACAGCTAATTATTCATATCATCCGAGGATTTGATCGTAGGTGCTTCCACTGTTCCATGTACTGTAGGCTAAGCAATTCAGGATACACATGCAATATACAAAAAACCCACACACTAAGCAACTCAGGGAGTCAAAGCAGAAAGGGAAAATGGAGATCAAAAGGGGGCTATACTTCTGAACAATCAGCGAGCCACTCCTCCACGCACTCCCAAGCGCCTGCCACGTCCCGGTCGTGATGCTCTCCACCGAGGTATCAAACACCTTGAGCCCCTGCAGAACCCCAAGAGGGAAATCACAAACAAGATTTCACCCCAGTCCATCGACCACATTCACTGGCATTGCCGAAAACTGCGAGAGGGAGGTAGGTGCTCGCCTGGCCCAGGAGCGAGTCCTCGCTGGCGTTCTCCAGCTTGTCCAGCGCCGCCTTGCGGCGCCCGTCCTCGTCGTCCTCCCCCTCCCCCTCCGGTTCGTCATTCCCCTTGCCTCCCCCCTCTCCGGGCCCCGCCTCCTGCTCCGGCGGCTGCTGGATGTCGGCGATGGCGCTCTTGGCGACCTCCACCGCCTGCGCAGACGCACCGCATCGCATCAGAACCCTAACCGTCCGACTAACAAACAAAAAAAATGCAAACGCGCGGCGCACGGAGCGGGAAGGGGTGGAGCTCGCACGCTGCGGGAGATCTCGGAGAACACGGAGAGGCCCCAGCCTCCCCACCCTCCTCCGGCCTGCTCGGCTTGCTGGGCCTCCGCTGCGGTCGCCGTCGCCGCCGCCGGCGGCGATTCGTCGGACATGGCGCTTGGCGTGGGGGTTACTACTGCTCTGGCCTCGCCGGATCTACCACTCCAATGCAACCACCGGTGAGAAGTGGTGGGTCAAGAGTTTTTTTTTTGGAGCTCCTCGAGTAGTGCGTGCCGTGCACGTGGGGGGTGGCGGAGGGTGGCCGACGCGTCACGGCCCACGGGCTGACACCGGGCCAGGCCCACGGGGGCACGAGCCGACCTCGCCTCCAAAACCCTTGAGAAACCCCAGGCCCGGCCCGACCAGACAGTTCGGCCGCTTTGCCGTAGAAGAGAGAGAGAGAGTTCCACCGATGGAAGAAGCGGCGGAGGAGCAAGCGGCCGCGCCGGTCGCCGCCGAGTTCGAGGATGCGGCGGAGAACGGAGCGGAGGAGGAGGGAGGCTCTGCTGCCGCGGCGGAGGAGCACGCTGCCGCTGCCGCTGCTGCTGCGGCGGCGGCGGAGGCGTACTCGTGGCCTGAGCTCCGCTTCGATCTCCCGCCGCGCCGCCGGTACCACTTCGCCGACCAGTTCCGCTCCCCTTGCTCCTCCTCCGCGGGCAACTTCCTCAAGGGCGTCAAGTGGTCGCCCGACGGCTCCTCCTTCCTCACCAGCTCCGACGACAACTCCCTCCGCATGTTCTACCTGTACGCGCGCGCACCTCTCGCTGTTCCCGTACCTTCTTACGCCCTCTCGCCGCAGTCGACTAACTCTGGCAGGATACCCTGTCCCTTTCTCGGCCAGGCCGGAGGACGCGTACGGTGCTGCGGCGGAGGACACCGCAGAGGCCGCCGTCGGAGGCGAAGGTGCGCCGCGCCGCCTGTTTGCTTCAGTGGCTGCCTGTTTCTAGTCATTTGAGTTCTGAATTTTAACTGCAGACTCCTATGGTGCAAGCCTCCAGGTGAACGAGGGCGAGCCGGTGTACGACTTCTGCTGGTACCCCTACATGTCCTTATCCGGTGAGTGGACTGCTTCCTTTGCCATGCCACGGTGGGTTGCATTGCAAGCTGTGCAGCTTTGGTGAATGCAAATGTGTTGTGTTGTTCTGCAGATCCGGCCACCTGTGTATTCGCCAGCACCAGTCGCGATCATCCGATACACCTCTGGGACGCCACCACCGGCGAGGTAGAATTGGCTGCTTACGCTTTGTTGTGTTTGGTGTGTGGATAATGAAAGATCCATTTCTGATGATTCATTGTGTTAACTGCAGCTTCGATGCACTTACAGAGCATATGACGCCATGGATGAGATAACAGCTGCACTTTCGATATCGTTTAATTCCACGGGATCCAAGTATGTGTACTGGACTCTACCATGTGATCTGCATTTATGTTAAAAACAGGAAAATGCTGAATTGTCATGGCCATGCAAGTTTGCAACCACACTGAAGCACATTTTCTTTTACTGCTTTACTCAACATGGATATGGTGGCATGTAGGCTTTTTGCTGGATACAACAAGGCAATCAGAGTGTTTGATGTTCATCGGCCTGGTAGAGATTTTGAGCAATACTCTTTGCTTAAAGGGGGTGAAGGGCCAACTGGTAAGTGAAAGTTCCACTGGTTTACTTAGTAGTTACTATGCTTCAAGACAGCATATGATTTCAGTTGGGATTTGAAACAGAGAGATGCGCTATTGTCGATTTAATCTGCATGCAACTTTGGTTGTCTGTTTAAGGATTCACCAAGAAAGAAAGAAATTACTTTCCATCACATGAATTAAATGTTAATGTTCATGACTTGTTAAGGTTACCAATGATTTTTTGTATGATGAAACTGTGAGTAACAATGTCAGTTTATTACCACGATACTATGAATGAAATCTTGAGATAGTATTCATTTTCATCATTATTTTTGCATAATCAAACTCCAAAGTAACTTTGTGCCAAGACCTTGCTGTTCCTCTTATAGTAGTTTTCTACAGAACTTTACATTAGAACTTCACAAGGACTTTCACTTATTAAAAATCAGGCTATAAATAGTGACTAGGACCAGTAGTTTAAACATAATACATGTTTCATGCACAGACTGAAAGGTTCTGCACAAATGCTTATTGTAGATATCTTGACGGGTTTTTATCAGTTTTGGCTAATATTGATGAATATGCTTTATTATCATGTTCCCATGACTTTAAACAGTCGTGAATGCTTTTGAGCTCCTTGTTTCCAACAGGTATAGTATCTTCAATCTCGTTCTCTCCTCAAAATGGGATGCTCGCAGTTGGCTCGTATAGCCAGACAACAGCTGTTTATGCGGAGGGTAACATGGAGCCATTATATGTTCTACACGGCCAGCTTGGAGGTGTTACACAGGTTTGTGAATAGGGATGAAAATGGAGTGGAAAGTTTCCGCTTTTCCGGAGGAAAAATGAAAACGGAGAGGAAATATGAAAACGGAAACGAAAATTTGCAAAACAAAAATGGAA
>CBMN010749172.1:0-13375 GCA_000582825.1 Hordeum pubiflorum | reverse complement strand
ACGTTGGAGACGTATCACCTGCACATCCCTTGAACCAGCGGGATACACCCAGTTGTAGTTCTTCTTTGCACTTTTTTAGGTTAAACTTCTTCCTTTAAACTGTTGCAGCATTACTCGGAATTATATTTTTCAAAATAGAGTTCGAAACTATAAACAGTTGCACATCAGAATGCTAGAACCCGTTTGATTACATCTATAATTCATGGTTACTGTTTTGGCTATTGCAATTTTGTAACTAACTGAATCATGCGTCCTATCTCATAGGTCTGGTGTGAAAATTATTTGGCGTTCATAATTTACAAAGGTGGCTTGAGTTGCATCCATAGGAAGATACATAAAACCTAAAGATACGTGATGATAATAAAATGATAAATAATAGAAGTTCATTGCCCCATCAGAATTATATTACCCCCGTCTAAAAAATGCCATGGGAAGATACATAAAATCACAAAGTCCTCTTGACAAATTAATTCTATACCTGTCAAAACAACAATCTATGTTTGTAGCTCAACAGCAGGACCAATATCATCATCCGCGTGGGCAGGGCCAACAATTGACTGATGTCCACAAAGGGGACATGTCATTCCAAATTCGTATTAATGTCAATAAAGCTCTGACGAAACACAATATCAAGAGAAATGACAGTGTACTATGTTTGCATCTGCTCGTGGTGTTTATGATTTATTTCCACAATTTTCATGCTTCTCACAATTCTATGACATGAATATTCATATGAAGGCTAAGGTATGTCAGATCCCAATGGTGTGGGGGCACGCATCCCATTTCAGGATATAAGTAACAACCAAATATTGGGTAACTATCATCAACCTTTCCCTAAATTCTGATAATGTTTTTGTTGTTGCTTATATCCCAACTTGCGGTATGTACTTATGCAGACCCTAAAGAATTAAAGAGGCAGAGGAACAGAGAGTATTATGCATGCAATAAAGATGACATTCATAAAAGACGTCGTGAGGCCCGTGAGAAGAAACAGGCTTCAACACCACTGCTTAATGACGAGCAAAATGTAACACCTACACCCCTGGCCATGTCCCGAGGTAAAAATGCCCTCATATTGCATGCTTATGTATTGTTCAGATAACTGATGACATGCCATGCACCAAACTAACACCAATGCCATAGATGTGGATCCTGAAGAGCTGCAGAGGCAAATGGTTGGGGAACATTATTCACACACCATGGATAAGATGATTTATGTTATTGTTCGCTTGTCATGCTAATACTTTGACATTTTTTTCTGAAACAGCTAGAAGGACTGCAAAATATATTCCAATATGCATCTCTTCAAATGGAACTAAAATCTGATAAGTGGAAAGACCTAAACATAACAACATGGCCATGGGAAGAGTGTATTACGAGCAGGCTGCAGAAAGATGGGTATACTCTTCGATTCAGACTTGTTGCTCCAATCCCCTTTCAGCACCTCCTTCTTCTCCTTCAGGAAATCTGAACAATTAAGGACTGCATCATCAACACAGGCACCAACTACTAGGATAGAAAGAAAATCATAGGCTTCGAACAAAGCTTACTCTTTTTTGACTGAACCATTAACAACCACCTGCAAGTTGGCGAGCAGGGACAACCAGCCTCGGACCTTCCCGGCCCCAATGGCCACTGCGACGCACGAAACACAACTAGGCGGCGGCGAAGGCCGCGCCGCGCGGAGCATGCCATGGCCCCTGAGCAGCTAACCCTAGGGGACAAAAATTGCACACAGTGAGGCTATGCATCGATTTGACGGGGAGGAGCAGGCGGCGGGGTCAGAGAGACTAACCTGGACCCGGACGAGCGAGGAGAAGCACAGGGAGGGTCCTGGGTAGCAGCACATCACGCGCAGGTCTTCGTGGTCATCCAAATCAAGGACGTCGCGAGCAGCAGCTGGTCCTGCTCCCCCGCGTCTCACGGAGGAGGGAGGGCCCCGGCGTCGCAGGCGACCATGCCGAGATCGAGTGCCCCCGCGTCGCAGGGAGAAGGGAGGGACCTAGGGTCGCCGGCAAGCACCGAGCTCGAGCGCCGCCGAGGCACAAGGAGGAGGGAGGGCCGCGGCGGCTCCGGCTCGAGAGTCGCCGTTGCGGTAGCAAGGAGGAGGGAGGGCCCCGCCGGCCCTATGCCGAGCTCGAGCACCGCCGCGGTAGCAAGAAGGAGGGAGGGCCCCGGCGGCTCCGGTGAGCACCGAGCTCGAGCGCCCCCCGCGTCGCGAGGAGGAGGGAGGGCCCTGGCGTCGGCGGATACGAACAAGGGGCGGGGCAGAGCAGGGGCCTGCGAGTCCGCCGGCGATGGTGACGAAGGGGACGGGCGGTCACCAGAGAGCGCCGGCGTCGCTGGCCGGGGATCTCCTCGATGGGGATCTTGTGGGGGCAGGGGTGAGGTGAGTGGATGAGTGGATGTGAGTGAGTGGCTGAGTGCGGCTGTCCAAAGTCCAAGCCATTTATCTTCAGCTACTTTGGCAAGCAGATATTTTTCATCTACAGCAGTTACTCTTTTTCTTCATCTGCTTCTCGGTTTTGTGGCTTGTAGTGTGTTTTAGTCACGCTTATATTGCTCTCCAGGCCACAGCTGCTATCTGGTCATGTGGTTCATCAGTTTGGGATTTCCTCCCTAACTGCTATCTAGGACTTGTATTCAACATCTCTGTCTTTGCTCTTTTCATCTTCTTCTACTTCCTGATAGATCATGTAAACTTACATTCTTCTGTTCAAAAAAAAAGTCCACGCCATGTATCTTCTATACAAAAAAACATTTTTATAGCAACACCGACTATTTTTAATATGGTTGTACGGGTACTAGCGCGCCACGAAGTCCAGCTTCTGAGAGACATTCCATCTCACTACATGGATCTAAACTTTTGTGTAAGTTACCATAATCACGTATTACATTTTTCTCATAACGCTAATGTTTTCTTATTCTTATTTAGTCGATGTTCCACTATGCACGAGACTCAAGTCATCATGAAAATATGGACATTGCTACGTTCAAACGGTTGTTTCATAGCTGGCCTGACATCAATGAGTATCACAATGTGATATGGTAAGATTTTAATATATTTTTATAACACTAGTTTATTTGGTCTTAATTAATATTTCATGTATTTCTAAGCGTATGCATCATTGCAGATTTTATTGCCTTGGGATATTTTTGGGCTATTTCTATTGTTTGTCTTGGATCAAGATAAAAAAGTTGTCTCAATATTCGATCCGATACCAATACCTACTTTGGGGAAGAATATACTTAAAACCGTGGTCGATAACCTAAACCTCGTGCTTCAAGTTGCAAACCCTGCATTTAGGGAGGATATCTCTAAATGGGAATGCATAGTTCATGTTGTTCCAACAAACTCACACTGGTATGAATCTTTTTAATGCATTATAATATTTATTAATTCATTCAACACACAATATGTCTTTATTTCATACATGCAGTGCCTTGTCGGGTTGTTTGGTTTTCAATTACATGCACTCATTGTGCAATGGAAATCTACATTTTCCCGTACCCCAGGTGACTATCTACACCATGCTTATTTGTATACATATTGCACATACAAACTTGTTATAACAACGTTGTATAATGCATATGTAGGATGGTTTTGAACTGAGGAAGTAATTTTTGCTGCATATTTTAAAGTATCAAGAGAATGAAGCTCAAAACAATATCTCATCCATTGAACGAAGCATCACAGATCGCATCTATAGATGGACCTTCACATGCTTAGTTCTGGTTTTTAAAATATATTTTTGTAACCATTATAATACAATTATTATGTGAACGTGAATTTTATGTGGAGACATGTTTCTAGATCGTGTGTTACACGCGTTCTCATTTCATTGGCCAACAGACACATTTAAATGGCTCGGTAAAAAAACTCATTAAAATTAGATTCATAATAGATGTTTTTATTATAGATATGATACGTGTGTTGGATCCCAAATATATCACACTTTTGAACAATATTTTGTAGCCATCTGAATTTTTTGTTAATAAATATTTTTACTATGATGCCATGTGAACTCATTTTGTTTCGCACGTGCATGCTTACTAGTATCAGAAACTGCAAAAAGGCAGCACCGGCAGATTGCCAACGAACATCAGACATGGATGCACCGCAAAATTCAGCTTCACCGGAAAGAGCTCCGGAAAAACAACATTCTTTTTTCTTACAAAAGCTGGCAAAGATTGAAAAAAAAATGATAAACAAATGTATGGTCCCGATTTATGCTTGCATTAACCCCAAGGATCATCTTCCAGGCCTATACAGACACTAGGCAGATTCATAGTAGCTGTCCAGCAACTTCCTGACGTTCTTGTATATAGGCACGAGGGCGAGGAGCGCGATCTGCAGGTGCTCGGAGCTGTTTACGCGGATGCCGACCTGCCCGGTCCCCTTGTTGCTCACATTCAGACTGGCAATCAGGTTGCTGGACCTTCCAGCAGGGATCTGAGACTGGGCATTGCACCCGACGGCGAGATCCCCATGCCAGTCCACGACGGAGATCGCGAGGGTAGAAAGCATGCGCCCGATCGGATAGTCTTTGTCCCTCAATGTCGCTTCCAGACGTCCGCCGTATGCAGCGTCCCCTTTCCCGCTCATAGCCCCACCGCTTACTAGAAGCCTCAGCTGCTTGTTCACTATCAGTCTGTCCTCGATCTTCACACCCGCTGATAAGGTCTCTCCAAGGAGCGTCGCAGATATCCCAGCAGCCGTGTTATTTCGCCTGAAGTTCTTGAATCTAGACTCGCCGCGAATTGTGTACGCCATGTCCTTACCAACAGACTGCAGATCAAGCCCTACTGAAGAAGTTTTACCCTCGCCGTGCTTAACTGAACTTGCAACCTCCATCTGGAGTGAGCTGTCCTTCTTGTCCTTTGTTAGCTGACCAGACACAGACAGAGGCACCTTACCTTTGACAGCGAATAATCTTTCAACATTCAGACCTTCATAACCAACATCATGATCCCATCCCTGGGTCTCCAGCACAGGCCTCACAAGCCATTCACTTGGCGTATCTAGAAAACGGTAGCGATGGCTAGGATAGTCAGAATCAAAAGTCGAGGGCAATACCATGTCAGGCATAGGCACAGCAACATTGGTCGGAGTACTGCCATCGTCATCAACATTGTTGTTACCGAAATCATCTTCTCTGGCCCTGGCCTCTGCTGCCATCTTCTTCATCATTTTACGACGCATACGTTCCTCTTTCAGCTGTTTTTTGTAGAATAACTTCTCTCTGTAGTCTAGTTCCTCAAGATATGCCTTCCTCTGCGCATGGTTGAGTTTTGAAAGTTGAGCCTTGGTGAGGCGCTTAAAAGGAGGCAGGTCATCATAGTCTGAACCATCATCTGAATCACAATCATCTGCCAAATCATCTTCAAGATCATCATCATCACCAAACTGCTCCTCGGGCAACTTCAGCGGAGCTCGAGACTGAAGAAGTGAGGAGAGGAGGAAAGGAAGTGGAGCAACCCTCGTGCTAGAAGTTTTACCAGCGGGGCTATCCTGCAGCTTGAGAAACGAATTAGCCTCTGCTAAAACCTTTGACGCAAAGCAGAGCAATAGCAACTGTGGCTTCCAGACTTGTCCATTTGGCAACACTCTCTGGCCTGACCTATTTGTCCTGCAAGCTGAGTGGTTTTCCACTAGGGCGACTGGATTCATAAGACGAACATCAGCAGCCGCCTGCCTTATAGCTTGCTGGACTACATGGGACCTCTGGGTGACAAACATCTCATAACTCAAAGGAATTCCATTTGGTCCATCTGGTGGTGCAGATGCAGCATGAGTTAACACTACTATAGCATTGAACCAGACCGAGGCTCCAAAAACTTTGCTAATGGTCTGCAACAGAGGGACATCACCATAGTCCCTGCTCTGCAGATCCAGCCGGTCAAAATAAAGAACAATATCAGGAGGGGTTTTGCTCACAATTTTCTTCACAGAATTGAGAACTTTCTGGTTGTAGTGCTGGTCTGCAGATGGCAATGAAAGGCCAGGTGTATCAATCACTTTTACTTTGATTCCCTCAACCATACCAACTACTTCTTGAACTTTTCTGGTGCTGGATTCAAAAGCATCAGTCTCTAGCTTGACATCATCGAAAATTGAATTTATAGTAGCACTCTTGCCAACCCCAGTTTTACCAAGAACCAATATAGTGCATGACAAATCAAGGGGCTCATTTCCAGCTGCTTCAAGCCGTTCTGCCATCTCTTGTGCTCGGTCAAAGTTAAAAACACCACGACCGTTTCTTCTAATCTGTTCTGCCAGCCCGAGCCGGTAAAGAACCTGTGAGACCACCATATTTTGAGGCGTTTGCCCAAACCTGTTAGCAAGACGCAAAAACTTAACCCGGATCATCTGGAGCTTCTCCCGGATTTCATCATTCTCATCTCCATCATCCCCAACAGATTCAGTATCTTGCCGAGCGTCCCTGTCCACAGCGACTGGACCATTAGCACGGACCTGCTGAACAGGTCGGGCCGGAGGCAACAAGGAAGACGATGATCCAAGGCCAGCAGGACGAGACGGCAAAGAGGGGCCATTAGCCTGACCTGCTGCAACACTAGAGGATCGTGCAGGAGCAGAGCTAGCCTTATTCTCATCATCAGAGGAGTTTGCGTCATCCAATTCCTTGACCACCACATCAGGCTCGCCTCCAGATTTTGTAGGCACTTCAAGCTTGCTATCACGGGCAGCAGTATCTCCCTTGCTATATTCTGGCTGCTCTTTGCTCTGATCAACCAACATAGCTTCTTGAACATGTTCAGGTTCACTAGAGTTCATGGGGGGCTCAGGATTGCTATCACAGGCAGGAACATCTTCCCTGCCCTTCTCAGGTTCCTCATCGAGATGTTCAGCCAAAACAGCATCTGTCACACACTGCCTGATAGCTTCCAACATGGCTGCCTCCTCCAAGCGCTCACGATGCTCATCGTGCGCATCATCCTCGACACCAATCTCGACAGGCCTATCATCTTCAATTGCCTCGCACTCAGCAGCGACAGATTCTCCAGTCACCGAAGCCTCCGCATTGTCAAAAAACTCCTCGCTCTGATCTGAACCAGCCAGCTCCTGCTGCTCTACCTCCACAAACAGATCAGCATCCTCATCAGACTCCACCGCCGGCGGCAGCCCGTTCCCCTGCGCTACTCCGTTCCTAGCAGCCTGTTGATCATAGCCTGCCGATGGATCCATGGTCGCCTCATTCCAGGCCACATCAGACACCACCTCGTCGCCACCGACGTCCCTTTGTCTGACCTCCATAACCTCGCCGCCACCACCTTCCTGCGACTGCACAACCCCCTCGAACCCGTCCCCTTCTCTGGCATCCAAGATCTCGCCGCTTCCACCCACCTTCGCGGCGGCCGCATCGGGCGCCGGTTCGGCACCGACCTGCGCAGCCCCCACCTCCTCCTCGGCGACTCCGCCCGGGCTTCCCCCATCCTCCGTCTCCAGCAGGCGCTTCTCGCCCACGGCACTGTCGTCCATCGCGAGCCCCGACGGCGCGCGGAGCGCAACCCTAGCCTGCCACCAACAGAGACGGGACGGATCAAACAACAGCGACGGGAGGAGGAAAAAAACGAGCGAACGAAGATGGACGGGAATAAACTTGGAAAAGGCGGCACCTTTGTGGTTGGGTTAGGCAGGTTTGGCGCGTCCGAGGATGCGTCCCGTCCACCAACCTCGTCGACGGCGGTAAGGACGGCGGCGTGGGAGATCGGAATTCGGGACGAGTTGGGTGTTGGCCCGCGCGGCACGGTGCGAGGAAGAGAGAAGGTGGTCAGGTCCCTCTAGGCTTGCGCCGCTTTGGGGGCTGAACTGAGAACCCTGATGACAAGATCGAACTTTTATTACTCTTGCTAGCAAAACGCGATTAATCCCTGTTCAAGAGAGAAGGTGCGTTGTAACGAAAGGAAAAAAATCATAATATCCAATGATCATGACCCATGTTTAAGAATTCATACGATTAACCGATTAATCCCTATTCATAGGGTCACCAAGTAGCCGATTAACCAATAAATCATCCGATTAATTGAATAAATGGTCGATTAACTTGCCGATTAGCTTATTAATCCCCTACTCGTCAACCAACCGAGCAGTTATCAGTTAACGATTTCCTCAACAATGGTCATGACCATATTTTTCTGAATCACCGAGATACACTATAACAATCATTTTTTTGATATCGTGATCAATTTTTGAAAATCATGAACAATTTTTCATACGCATGAACATATTTAAAATCATGAAAAAAATTCAAATTCATGATATTTTTCTAAAACATGAACATTTTTTGAATTCATGAACATTTTCTACTATTTGCAAATATTTTTAAAAAAATGAACATTAAAAAAACAATCTTGAATCAGCAAACATATCTAGAGTAGACGAACATATTTTTCGAATTTGGTGGAACAATTAGTGAAATTGATGATTTGTTTTTCTGAAATGCATGATATTTTTTGAATCAGCAAACATTTTATGAATCAATAAACTATTTTTTAATTTTCGAACATTTTCTGAATTTTTAGGAATATTTTCAAGTCATTAACATTTTTTGAATTGGGAAAATATTGTTCAATTTCATTATCATTTCTTAATGATTGAAATTTTAAAAAAATCATGAATGTTTTTTTATGTCCCGATTTAAAAAAAAACAATTATGAACATTTCTTAAATATACGAATATTTTTTCAAAACCACAAACATTTATGAATTATTAAATTTTATTTCAAAATTATCTTTTTTTTAATTTTGGAAACTTTTTAGTTCCCAAATTATTTAAAGTAAAAAAAACAATGACTAAAAAGAAAAACGAAAAATAGAAAGCGAAATTTAAAAAACAGCTCGTTCTTACATGGGCCAGCCCAAACAGGTGCGTTGTGTCTTCTTCTAGTGTTTAGAGCGCAGTATATATTCCTACTACATGGGCCAGCCCAGTCCGAGATTCTTCTGTGTAAAACGTTTTTCACCACTTATTGGTGGGTAATATTTTGCAAATTTAGAGGCAATTTCGATGACGTACGGGCAGAAGCACTCCGTACTTTAATAGTAGGTATAGATTATTTTCAAGACGCTCGAAATTTGGTTTCGCAAGAAATATTAAGTTTATTTTTTATGCCTCAACTTTTGCCTATTTTTATTTCAATTTTTTAAAAGGTAGACGATTTAAACCTCAACTTTTAGCAGATTGATTTAGCACCGACTCAAATAAGCTTGATCAACACGAAACTTTACGCTCCTAATCCTATCGAGCGGCGATCTTAAAGGGTTTGTAGCATCTCTCCTTCATCGTCAATAGATCATCGGTCTCTCCTACTTCGTCGGTCGTGCGGTGTGAGAGTGTAAGGAGGCCTGGTTTATTAGATGGAGATGTGGTTTTCCCTGTAAGGAATTATGGAAGCGTCTCAACACTCATACATGAGAGCCCGCATGTATATATTGAGTAGCGATCTATGTAGATCGAGGAGTACACGATCGGTGGAGATTGCCAACCGAAGGAGGTTACAGAGAGATCGAGAGAGAATCGGGATAGAGATATAGGACTAATTTGAAACAGAAAAGGACTCTATATCTACCATCCTAAATAAGTGGCGCAAGTAATACATTATGCACCTATAATATTTCTATAACTATATGTGGTTAACACGCTCCCTTAATCTGAACTTTGCAAGTTTAGATTACGCTTGAATTCTTCAAATTGTCTTGTAGGCAAGGCCTTTGTAAATCCATCTGCAACTTCATATTTTAAGGGAATAAACCGAATCTCCAACTCCTTGTTAGCAATCCTTTTTCTAACACAGTGATAATCAATCTCAATATGTTTGGTTCTTGCATGGAAAACAGGATTAGCAGAAAGGTATGTTGCACCAAGATTATCACACCAAAGACATGGACTATGGGTGTAATATATTTCAAGTTCCTTGAGCATGGACTTAACCCATATAATTTCAGTTTGTTGCATTAGCAAGTGCTTTATATTCTGCCTTAGTGCTTGAGCGTGACACTGTTACCTGTTTCTTGGCACACCAACACATTAAATTGGGTCCAAAGAAAACCGCAAATCCACATGTTGAACTTCTGTCATCCAAACAACCTGTCCAGTCGAAGTCAGAGAAGACACTGACAAGAGTAGAAGATGACTTGCTGAAGGTTAGTCCAACACTCAGAGTATTCTTTACATATCTCGATATGCGCTTGGCAACAGTCTAATGAGCTGAGGTAGGTGCATGAAGAAATTGGTATACTTTGTTTATTGCAAATGAGATATTAGGCCTAGTTAGTGTCAAATATTGAAGTGAACCTACCAAACTTCTGTACTTAGTGCCATCCTCTTGATTCAAGGGCACACCCTTTGCAAGAGACAATCTTTCTGAGCTGGAAAGTGGAGTTGGTGATGGTTTACATCCTTGTAACCCAGCCTTGCTCAAAAGATCAGTTGCATATTTTTCCTGAGAAAGATGAAGACCACCTTCTTTGTTTCTCTTTACCTCAACACCAAAAAAGAAGTGAAAATATCCTAGATCCTTGAGAGCAAAATCAGAGTGCAAATCATGCAAAAGAGTTGTTACTGCCTCATTGGAGGTACTGGTGACAATAATATCATCCACATAAATGAGCACAAAAATAACTATGTGGGACTTATTGTAAATAAACAGGGATGTATCGGATCTGGAGGGAATGAAACCAAGTGTTTGTAATTTTGAGCTCAAGTGAGAGTACCATGCTCACTATTTCAAACCATAGAGTGACCTGTCAAGTCTGTAGATATGAGATGGTTTGTTTTTATCCTCAAACCCAGGAGGTTGTTTCATATACACTTCCTCTTCCAGAACACCATGAAGAAATGCATCCTGCACATCTAGCTGACGAAGACTCCAACCTCTAGATACAACAATGGACAGAACAAGACGAACGGTGGCAACTTTAACAACAGGACTGAAAGTATCCTCATAATCTAGTATGTACCTCTGCTTGAACCCCTTGGCCACAAGTCGGGCTTTATAGCGGTCAATAGTGCCATCAGATCGTCATTTGATGAGATACACCCACTTGCAGTCAATCACATTTTTGCATGGCTGGAAAGGAACAAGATGCGAGGTGTGATTTCTCTGAAGAGCATGAAACTCCTCATCCATAGCCTATTTCCACCTTGGATCAGCGAGAGCATCATGAAGAATGTGTGGTTCTCCTGTGGAAACAGATGCAACAACTAAACCATATTTAGTTTTATAATTAAAAGGGTTAATTTTTCCTGCCTGAAGCCGCGTACGGGGTGGTGATGATATGAGCACAGAGGATCCGAGCGGAGCTATAGCCGGCTGTACAGGAGATGGAACCGATCCCGAAGCAGCAGAGTCTCCAGCCCAGGCCGGATCTTCTGTGATAGGATTTGGTGATGACGTCGCAGGTGAAACCACAGAAGATTCGGTGGGGCGGGACGAATGAGAGGGGTCACGATCGGATCCCACACCTGGCCCCGCTGGCATGTCGGTAGGTGATGGAGTGGGCCGCCTGGTGTAGACGCGTGAGACCGCCGTAAAACGCACGGTCGGCTGGTCCCCCGCCCCGGATTGGCGTACATCGGGCGAAGCCGCTGGCTTGGTGGCGCGTCGAGACGTGGCAGGCGGACACTGGCGCAGAGAGGGGGGTGGTGGGTCGGCCCGATTCGCCTGGCGGGCAACCAATACCGAGGGAGATTTGGTCGGGACTAACGCGGTCAGTCGTGCCGATCCCGAGGAAGATCTGCCATGATCGCATGTGTCCTTATCTGAACCACCATATTCACTGTTGCCTACGCCAATTTATTCTGTATTTCTTGCTGAAACAAAAAACGCAGACATAGCAGGACATGTATGAGTCAAAATTTGGTCATTGCAATTATCATCACCCACATTAGGAACACCCGAGAGATGAGAAGGAAGTAGAAGAATTCCCTTCCTAAGAAGAGCGCCGACATTAGGATGTAATTTTTCAAAGGGAAACTGCATTTCATCAAAGCCGACATCTCGTGAGATATAAACGCGTCCTGTGGAGACATCAAGACACTTGACGCCTTTGTGTTGAGCACTATACCCAAGAAAGACACATTGTTGGGAACGAAAGCTAAGTTTACGGGTGTTATAGGGACGAAGATTGGACCAACAAGACACCCAAAAACTCAAAGAGTAGTGTAATCTGGTGTGACATGAAGAAGACGTTCAGTGGGAGTTTCATTGGAGATAGTGCGACTAGAACACATATTAATAAGATGAACGGCAGTAAGAAAAGCTTCATCCCAAAATTTGAGTGGCATGGAGGCAAAAGCTAAAAATAGCTAATCCTACTTCAACAATATGTTTGTGCTTTCGTTCAGCAGAACCATTTTGTTGGTGTGCATGTGGGCATGACACATGATGAGAAATACCAATCTTTTGGAAAAAAGAGTTGAGTTTCTCATATTCACCACTCCAATCTGATTGCATGGCAAGAATTTTGCTATCAAATTTGCGTTCAACAAGAGCTTGGAAGTTGAGAAAACTTGAAACACGTCAGAACGTTTCTTAAGAAGATAGATCCACGTGTATTTGCTATAGTCGTCAACAAAACTTACATAGTAAGAGTGCCTACCAACAGAAGTGGGTGCTAGACCCCAAACATCATCCACGTGCATTTGCTATAGTCGTCAACAAAACTTACATAGTAAGAGTGCCTACCAACAGAAGTGGGTGCTGGACTCCAGACATCAGAAAAAATAAGTTGTAATGGCTTGGTAGACACAGGATATGGAAGTTGATGACTTTTTGCTTTTTCACATGAATCACAAATAGTTTCTAAATTTCGCTCACCAACAACTGGGAGGTTATTTTGGCTAAGAATACGACTAACAGTAGCAAAAGATGGATGACCTAAGCGATTGTGCCACCTTTCAGCAGAGAGCTTGATGCACCATGGACTTGTTTATTGTATTGGCAATACTTGGAAGCAACGCATAGAGACAGTCACACAAACACCCCCATGGAGAATTTTCTTCGTGATCTGATCCTTGATCAAAAAGAAGAATGGGTGAAATTCAAGAAACACATTGTAATCAAGAGAAATACGATGGACATATAAAAAAGTTTAGGAATCATTGGGAACATGTAAGATGTCATTGAGTTTAATATTTTATGTGGGGTGTTAATAAAAGATTGACCAACATGACTTATCTCCGTACCTGCACCGTTTGCTGCAGTGTAGACTTGATCATGGCCACGATATTTCTCATGCATGGTCAGCTTCTCCAGTTCACCAATGATGTGGTTGGTGGCACCTGTATCCATGTACCAATTTGTTGGGGAACGCGACAGAAAACAAAAAAAATCGGTACAGCGAGCACGCCCA
>CBMN010749169.1:0-12311 GCA_000582825.1 Hordeum pubiflorum | reverse complement strand
AATTGATTCGAGCATTCCTGGAAACTCTCTGGCTTCTCCAATAGCCAACAACTTCTCTGTATCCTGCGCATTTGGTTCTCTCGGATACTCTGCTCCAAGCACCTGCACCACAGCACGGGAAAACTTGACAGTAGTCTTCAGGCATGTGCTCTCCCCCATCCTGACCATCTCACCAATGGCATCTGTAGCAGTACCAAGTGCAAGCATTCTTAGAGCAGCCGTGTACTTCTGCTTGGCAGAGAAAGAGAGTTGACCGCATCAATCCCTTGTGAGCTTGAATTAGTCATCGTGTGCCTCCACTCCCTCCAAAATATGCAAAAAACAATGGTTTTCGCATGCGAAAATGGCGACGAAACCATGGATCATCCAGAAAAGTTAGGTTCAGAGCAAACTAGTCCTTCTGCAGTAGCTTTGCTCCGGACACCCTGTCCTGATTGACCACTCTTCTCCCTTTGATTCAGCCCTTGAAATTGAGAATATGCTCCACTTGCCGGTCCATTTCCTCTTGCATGCTCATGAGCATGATCATTTCCACTTCTTCGTACGAATCCGAAGAATCGAAGAACTCATCTTGAATCATTTGATAAACCTCCGTCGGTCCATACTCCTCGTCGGACGAAGCATCGCAATCCATCATTTTCCCTAATAAAATCACAAAAATCCGGTCAGACAATGTGTCGAACACATCAAGCGCAAGGCGGAGCCAGAGAGTTGCCGGACGTACCGTGGTGGCTTCTGGTCCGGCAATGACTTCCTCCGCGATGAGGATGGGAGAGAGGACTGCTCTGCCGGAGCTTACGGGGCAGAGGCTAGGAACGACTGAGGAGCATGCGGCGGCGGCGGAGCTGGGAGACGGACGACGCGGAGGAGGAAGAANAGAGGAAAGAGCAAATGGATCCGGCTGTTCTAGGGGTGGATTTGGTGCAATTTGCGGTGGGGTCGGGCTGTCGGGTCCGACGTGATGGGCATGACCGAGCACGCCCAGGCGCCCCATATTTGGGCTGGATATGAGGGGTGTCGGTTAGCCCGGACGTCTGTGACCCGTTTAGGGCGCCCGTCTGGGTCAAATTTTTGTGATCGGACGGCCTGCCCGGGCGTTTGAGATGGGTTTGAGAGATCCGGTTGTAGATGCCCTTAGATCAGCAGTTCATATCGCGAGCCAACCACCCCCACTTCAAGCCTCTCTCCCCTCGCTGTTGCCGGCAGGCGCTGCCAGGCAAAGTCCACGCGGCGGCCACAACAGAGGGGGTCCATTTCTTCCTTTCGCGAGGCTGGGGCGGCACGGGGACGCTAGGCCGCCAAGGAGAGGCGTGGGGTGGCACGGCGAGCTGGCGGCAGTCAGCGTGACGTTGCAGTACGCGCTGGTGTGCGCGGCAGGTCGGGGGCGCGTCGACGCGTTGTCGCAGCCAGATCCAGAGCGATGCGTGCGTGTGGTGCTCAGGTGTCATTCCTGGCTCGGAGCTGCTGCGGCGTCGTGGTGACTGGATCTACCGCTACTCCGCGGGTGGTGGCACGCCATTGCACGCGGAAGGGTGGACGGCGCACGCACGATGTATGGATGCTGGGGTGGCAGCCCCAGGGGATCTCGGCGGGGCTGCGCCATCACGGATGCGAGGGCGGCATGGGGGCCGACCGGAGACATCAGTGGCGGCGGATCTAGGGTTCTACTTGCCCAAATCCAATGGTTGCGGATGGTGGTGGCTCGGACTCCGGATGGCGGCCCGGAGGACGGTGGTTCACTCCATCGGCGTGGTTGCGGAAGGGCGGAGGTCGCGCTGGAGGTGGTGGCATCCTATGGGCGCGTTGGAGGTGGTGTTGTGGTGGCGGGTCAGATCCGGGCAGGGTTGTGCTGCCCTGTTCTTGATTTGGTTCGTCTCGTGGATGCAATGCTACGAGATGCGCTCTCCTCCCACTGCGGTGGTCGGCTCATTTGGAGAAGCTCTGATGGACTTGAGGATTCATGATCTGGGGATGAGAAATCCCTGCTTCGCAATGTCCGAGGCCGACAACAGCGACGCCCGCGGGCGCCGTCCCCTCCATGGAGGCATTGTCTTGGCCCCGATCTGACTCTCTCCCTCATGCTCGAAGGAAGCCCTTGGTCTGACCTCCGGACTAGGCGATGGCGGTGTCATGGCGTCGTTTCCCTCCTTGGAGGCATCGTCTTGTTGCTCGAGGAGTCCCCTTGGTGCGGCTCGAGTCGGTGTCGGCAATTGCTATGGGCGTGAGCCTCCGAGGCGCAATGTAGATCATCGTTGGTGCCCTCTCGCCGATGCATTCTCTAGGTCTGCCCGGGCTCTGCCATCCACCTGCCGACTTCTTCTTGGTCATGTTTTAGAGGTCTTTGGCGTTGGTCGTGACGCGGCTTGGTAGCTCTGGGATTTGCCTCATTGCCATTGGATTGGGTTTGATCTAGGCGATGCATGTGTAGTAGTTCGTGTGGGGTGTGTGGCTGCTAATCCTTGTGATTAGCGTTGTAATGGCAAAAAGGAGGTGTACCCGGTTTATTTGCCGCTTCTTCTATAATGCAATGATACACATACTTATGTGTATTCGAGAAAAATAATATTAGAACCAGCTGCTGAAAATGAAGGCCATGTGAGTCCAAGCCAGATCATCAATAATTAATAAAGTCCTGAGGGTGGAGTACAAGCAAAATCATTCTTTCATTGTTCATAGATGTTTTGAATATTTCAATATAGATTACACATGAACTGAAATGAATGAACGAACACATTAAAACGTGTCCATATACATCTGATTCACAGAAAAATTAGAACATCTTATATTTATGAATGGAAGGAGTAGTTATTTGAGGCAGCTCGAAAAAGTATTAGCCAAGGCGTAGCAGAACCGACAAAGACATGATTTCAGCCATTCAAACTGTCACTGTCTCCTAAGTCCCCCCAAAAAAAAAAAACTGTCACTGTCTAAGAAACAAACGACCAAAACTTCTGCATGAGAAACGGATCGAATTTGCACGCATGAATACAAATTTTTGATCAACAGGTCGTTATTACTACCAAGAAATAAGGAGATCTTCCAAGTACTTGCACGAGTGTAACTAGCTAGCCAACTACCAGGAAAGGAGAAAGATACCCTAAAACAAAGGAATAAAGCGCATGGGATATACCGGGGTAGACCGAGACCTCTTCACTTTCTCGAACTAGATCAGCCGGACGGGACAAAAAGTGGAAATCAAAAAGCTCATGTTCTAGCGTGTTCACTTCTAGATCGAATAAGTCATTTTTGACCATGACCAAACGACATTCGAACGGCGTAAGTGTTCCGGCGTTGTCCCAGTCTCCTAGATATGCGTACATGGATGATGTATGTGTGAGTTTCAAGTTTCAACGCCGCAAGTTTTCCAAGCTCCGACGGTATGTCCCGGATCGAAAATTCACAGGGGCACATAAGTGCGGAGACACTCATCTGCCATGTCTTGCCGTCCGCTAAATTTGTCTCGTGATTTGTGAAGTTGTTGAATCCCGCACAAAGGCATTGTAAAAATGAAAATCCCTCAAAAATATTTAAGTTTCAACGATGAAACTTACCGTTTTTGCATCAAAAAAATGCCCAGTTTCAACAAGTTCCGAAGATGTAATTTTAAGCATTTTTTTCCGTCGGTCATAGACCAAAAAAAATGTTTTTGTTGGTCGTGCGTACTAAGCTTAAAACATTGAAACTTAACTATTTTTTTTTAAAAGTCATTAAAACATATTCAAAATAAATCTTATTTGAAAGTACTTGTCACGGGAAACACGAATATGAAAACATAACTTAGTTTAAATTTTTCGTTTAAAAGATATAGAACTTTGAAAATCGAAAGCCCAAATAAAAAGTGGCCCCGCACTTGCCGTAAAGTAAATGCTCGTCCTGTCCCGGATGTGTGCATCGTACAAAAGATCAAGACTCTCAACAACGTTTCTTTCTCTACTTTTTAAAATTTCAAGCATCATGGTGCTAGCCGGAACACACCCCTTTCTTGGGGCTAGGTGAGGTAGCCACTACACAAATCGCTATATTTTTTTACGGAAAATTCTCCGAAACGCAATGAACAAGATCCTCTGACTTGGGTCAATCTAATGCAGAGGGAAGTAATACGCCCTGCGCCATCCGTTGGCAATCCGATGCCAGGAAAATGCAACGAGCCTTTGTGGCTCAGATTGCCACCAAAACTTTGAGTGCATGTGCGTGTATGTGGGCATTTGTATTTGTATTATGTTAAAAAAAGGATTGTCACCAAAACTACCGGTCGATACGGCCCAGATCGATGCAAATGAGGGAAGCGAGGGGAAAAGGCGTGAGGCCGTGAAAAAGGTGCCAGGAGTACAAAAACGGCGTAGTTGATCGGAACAACAGTTCAAAAATAAAGTTGATCGGAACGAGATCGGCGGAGCTTGGCGGAAACAACTGCTCTGCTCGTCAATCTCACGTAGTGTCCATAGTCCTTCTTTCTCTTGACGTCTAGCACATGAATAAAAAACACTGAAAATCGAACTTCCACCATCAGATTACTTTAAAATTTGATCAATTTTTCCTTTTTCTCATGGAAGAAGCAGCCTGTTAGACTTGATGAGATATCTCTTTTTCTCATGGAAGAAGAAACTAGCAACTGAGATGTAAAAAGAGGCTACCACAACGCCAATAAGTGAGTAGTTTTTTCTTTATGTGGTTGTATCACCTCGATATGTCAATTGAATGAAATGTCCTTTATCTAAGAAACAAATACATTGGCGTTGTCACAAGATCTCACTTGTTTGACATTTTTTCTTTTTTTCCATTTTTGAAAAGGAGGTTGAAACCCTCACTTGTTTGACTTTATTTTTTTCTTACCTCCAAGTACTGGTACTCTTTGCTTGTTGACTTCCAGAATTCCTTTTGGAACACTTATAGTCATATTTTCTCTGCACGTGTATAAGTCACATGCTCATGTTATTTTTTAAATTGTAGAGATGTATTGCATGCTTTGGTATCTTATGTTGTCATGGAATTTAGAAATTCATACGAGGCTTGGGCATTTTGGCTTACCTATCATGGACGGAAAGGCATTGAGGTTAGGAAAAGGTATACAAACAAAAGACCATGTGACGGCAAGGTTACTTTGTTTGTGCAAATGAGGTTCATCGAGCACAAGACAAAAGGGGTCATTTAACAAAGTGCCCTCGGGCTGAAACTTGAACCGATTGTCAAGTCTACATGAGTCTTAAAATGGACCGAATGAAGGAAAATTTCAAAATTTTCTGAGCTCATTTTGGAACAAAGTCACACACTATACCTGCCAAAAACCGAGCAACCAACTTTCCAGAATGCACCGTGTTGTTAGACAACACACTTGACATCCCTGATAAGAAAATTGAAGACAAAATCAATGCATGTACAATACCGACAAATGATAGCCCACCAAATGACTTGTTGACTAGTGCACGTCTAAAAAAGGGAGATCCAAATAAAAAGTTCAAAACAAAAAAGAAATTGGCTCGATAAGAAGCACAGGCCTAGGAAAAGGAGAGAAAACATAACTACATCACAATTTGATGAATAGGTATGTTGCTAAATGAAAAATATGTTTTCAGTATTAGCATCATGTCTGTTAATTCTCATAACCTTCCGGTTTTCTTCCATTACAATATACACGTGCTTGGGGAAGATGCAGGTAGTGGTGGTGCACAAGCACTATCACAAGTTGCTAATGGCATTGTTTGTAGTGGCAAGGGGAAGGAATCTGAAGATTACAAGGCCAATCTTAGCTTCACTTTACTATTGACGGTAATATTTTTCATATACTTATTTTACAAATGAAGAGATCGTAATTGCTTTTTTAATCTAACTAACTTATTTATTTAATTTACAGGGACCAATCACAGATGAGATTTTTATGAGTTGTGGTGAAATACTTTTGTTTTGGGGCAATCCCTCTAACTTAAGTGAGGGTATAAACAACTATGACTCTGGCCATTTTGTCATTCCGTTGTTTAGTTATTTGTGGAAGTTTAACATTTTCTCACTCAGATGTTTACTTCTTGGGAACAATTCAACGTTTTGTTGTTGAATTATGCTCAATTCTACACATTTAAGTTGCCTATTAGTTATGTTCAATTATGTACATTTCTATCAGTTCTATCCAATTCTGCACGAACAAAGTTGTTTGTTCTTTTTTGCATAGGTACAAGCAGTTTACCTGTTTTCAGGGCTTTCCTTTCTTTCTGTAGGGAACAATTCTTCAGTCATAACAAATGTTCAAGAAAGCAGGAACATTTTCCATTCGAATATGTTCAACTCTGCGCATGTACAGGTACCAATCAAATTTGATCAATTCTGGACATGTACAATTACAAACTAGAAAAGTAATTCAGTCATCACATTCATTCAAATATCCACATGTACAAGTACAACTAGATCACTGATTCAGTCGTAACATTCGTTGAAATATGCTCAATTTTGTACATGTGCAAGTACAATCTGCTCTACAATGAGATCATATGACATTCAGTCACACTATTCACTGGATTGTACTCTCAATTCACATAACCACATCAATTACAATCTCAATCTTGCATTGGGCTTGTCTCCGTGTGGCCCTTCTTGTTACCGTCACTTCTCTATTGTTACTGCAGAACTGAAACCGAAAACATTCGCACGCTAAGAGCCAATGCAAGCAGCACACTAGCGAAAAGTGAGGCAAGCAGTAGAGCAGATGTCCCGGAGAAGCCATGACGGCGTTGGCTTTGTGGCCTCGGCAGCTTGGTGGCATCGGCAGCGCCGGCTCCACGGCTCCAAGGCATTGCGCCCTCGACGGGGTCATTTCTTTTAGTTTTTCTTTCGGCGTTTTTTTATTTCCTCATCGGTTTCTTTGTTTTTTTTGCCAGTTTTCCTTGTTTTATTATCGGTTTTTACTTGTTTTTTCTTTCATTTTTCCCATTTTGCTTTGGTTTTGTTTTATATCTTTCTTCATTTTTACTGGTTTTTTCCTATTTTTTTGTTTTCTTTGTTTCTTTCTTGATTTTCATCCATTTCCTTCGTTTTTCTTTGTTTCATTCTCGGCTTTCACTGTTTCCCCTCTTTTGCACTTTTTTTGTTGATTTTTCTCTTACACATTATACATTTTTTGTGTATGCCAAGAACACTTTTTAATATACATTTATCAATTTTTAAATATGTGATTATCATTTTTTCAAGTATATGTTTTGATATCTATTATTTTCGTACACATTGTAAAAAATATATACATCTGAAACATTTTATATAAAGGTTTAACATTTTCATATACATGATTAATTTTCTTTTTCAAATATATGTTATGTTGTCTGATTTTTTGTACACATCATACAATTTTTTTATACATCCAAAATAATTTTTATACACATTTAAAATATTTTTAATACATATTTATCATATTTCATGACTAATTGTTTTCAAACATATATTTTCATATCTAGAATTTTCGTACACATTGTGCACTTTCTGTATAAATCTAAAACACTTTTTATACATGTTAATTTTCTATATACATGATTAATATTTTTTTCAAATTTATGTTTTGATGTCTACTTTTTTCTTACATATCGTACATTATTCTTATACATGTTTAACAAAAAAATTCTTTACACGGATATTTGTGTACATTTTCAAAACATTTTTTAATTCCATGTACATGTTTTTGAAACCATGAACAATTGTTTTCTTTTATTTATTTATGTTTTCTTTGTTTCTTCACCGGTTTTCTTTGTTTCTTCGCTGATTTTTCTTTGGCTTTCTTCTTTTTTCATTTTCTATGTTTCTTCATAGGTTTTCTTGTTTTTTTTCTTTTCTTCATTTCTTCATCGATTTTTTGCTTTTCCGCTGTTTATTCCCGATTTTCTAAGCGTTTCTCATACTTTCCATTTTTTCAACATATTATATTTTTTTCAATACACAATGTACATATTTAGTGTAGACGTGGAACATTTTTTTATAGACGTTGAATATTTTTTAAACATGATGTACATTTTTCATATATGTCTTGAACATTTTTATACATAATATGTATTTTTCAAGTATATGTTTTGATGTCAACCTTTTTCGTGTGCAGTATACATTTTTAGTAGACATATAAAATATGTTTTGTGTATTTTATACATTTTTCCAAATACATATTTAAATATATATTTCTAATACATGATTTAACATTTTTCAGCTCACATACATCTTTTTGAAACGTAGGAACATTTTTTCACGTGACGAAAACTAATTTTTGGAAAACTAAGAACAATTGTTTGGAAAACTATCCATTTCTTTAGTTGCGCTAACATTTGTTTATACAGTTTTAACATTTTTAAATTCAAGGTTCAAAAAAATAAACATAGTTTGTGGAATATATTCATTTTAAATATAAATAAAAAATAAAAAATGAAATTTGTGTGGTGTCAGCTTGCCATCAGCGTGACATCAGGCGAACCCACATTGTGTTCGTGGGCGAGGGCACGCTAGTGAAAGAGAGTTGTACCTGCGCTTGGCTGGGCCATGTATGGAATCGCTAAGAGCATCTCCAGCCGTTTGGCCTCCCCAGGCCCATTTTTTTCACCGGCGAGAGGTGAGCCGGCGGAAGTTTTGGGCTGGGGGCTTGTTTATTCCCAGCCGGTCCCCCACGCCATGTCTTTTCCTGCTTCAAATTGGTGCATGTTGCATGTTGGTCTTGCTCCATCTGTGGTCCCGCCGCATGCACATGAGAGAGAAAGAGAGGAAAGAGGAGAGAGGAGAGAGAGATCCAATAGGCCCATAGTCAGCCATGCAAAAGACTACCGTCGGCGCCCCCAAGTGCCCCGCGGTGGGCTGGGTTTGGCCTGGGAGCACCGGCTCTAATTTTGCTCAAATTCGGCAAAAAGTAAGGCTGTGGGGGCAAGAGTGGGGCTTTTTTTGTCCGCCGGCGCTGAAAAAGTGCTCCTGGGGGCCTTCCTGGGGGGGACGGTGGAGATGCTCTAAGGCGATGTTGTCGTCGGTCTGGCGTCAAACGAGACATAGGCATACCTCAGGCGTACAGACACGAAGAGACATTAAAAGGTAAAAAAAAATGTTTTTGGTCCCTCAAGTTTGCCAAAAGTATAGGCTTGGTCCCTCAAAATGTTTTGGTATACATTTGGTCCTTCAAGTCTCAAAACCGGATAAGTTTGATCCAAAACCAGATTTTCTCTTAAAGAAACTATTGGTAGGCTGCACACAGTATACCCCATTTCAATTTGGCACACAATAAAATTCATATTTTTTTTGGAATACAATAAATGCACACGTTATTATTATCTATCTATAGGTGTGCATATGTATCGTATTATGTGTGCCCCGCGAACAAACAAATTGTATTATGTGTATCCTGGCGACCACACAAAAGCCTCCCTCGAGTACTTGCAATTTTATTTAAACGAAAATAATTAGTATTTGGTACTCCTTGATGTAAAAATATATATAGTGGTATAATTTAGTACCCCAACTAAGGGTATGTATGTGTTCAAAAAAAAAAACTACGGGTATGTATGTGCACTCAAAAAATATATAAAAGCCATCCTTAATTACATTCCATCTAAAGCCGCCTAGTAAAATGCTTCCAAAAATTGCAGGCCCGTTCCCTGCGCTATAAAAACCCATGTCGGTCAAAGCAGTTAGCTCATCCTGCAAAGTGCAAACCATTAGCTGGCTACTCACCCCAGCACTACCCCTTTGGCCTTTGCTCGCTCTCTCAGCACTTCCCGAACAAGATTAGGATGAGGCCGTTCCACACGATGCTTCTAGCCCTCGCCCTCGTGGTGCTCTGCTCAGGTATGTCCTACGCATGCATATATGTACTCACGTTCACGTAGGCATGTGTTAATTTCTAACAAGCTAACATACGCCTTGTGTTAATTTCTTTCTGTGCTCGATGCCGCAGATGCGGCGACGAAGGTGTCGGCGGCGAATGGCGGTGGCGGCGGCGGCGCCACGGTGACCCCCATGGACTGCAAGGTGCTCCCGTCCATACCCGGCATATGTAAGCCCAAGAAGTGCATGGAAGACTGCCAGGGCGGCCTCGGCAAGCGCACCTCGGTGGGCCAGTGCGTCTCCGACGGATGCCAGTGCACGTACTGTACTAATCCGCCTCGCGCTGTTCGGAACTGAACGAAGAGCAAGCATGTCTCTGCCGCTTCCATTTTTCTTGAATAATGACATGTTAATGACGATGTTTTGACGTCATTTACTGTATGATGAGTATCTATATATGTTAACAAGAGTCTTATTTTGTCTCTGGCGCTTGTTCCCAAAGTATATTTTGCACTTTCAGCAACCATACCATTTATTAATTTGTAATCTTCGAGTTTGTGCCGGGCGTAGGATCAACCAACGAGTTTCCTCGTACTCCGTTTATAGAGATCACACGTATTTGCACCAAAAAGACACGGAGTAATATTTTCCGTTGAGGACTTATGTCGCCCGAGCTACATTGAGGCCGGTATTTTAAAATTTACAAAAGTCATATTTAGAAGTTTGAAAAATAATTAAAAAAATTCAGTGAAACTTATATTGTTCACACGAACGTGTGAAAATTCAATTGAAAATATTGTGATTTGCAGGCTGTACAGAAAAACAAAATTCCGTCCCAACAACAAATATATGGACCATTTTGGAAATAATATTTGCCTTCTATTTTTATGCCATGTGTGTAAGTGTAATGTTATGCAATTTGGCACATAGGAATTATACATTTTTTAGGGCAACAGACGTATTATACATATGTATGTGTGTTCACAAAAAACAATTAGTGCCGTATGAAATGGTATTTTGAAAACAAGCTCCATGTAGCTCGGTCTCCATTGGCATTTATCGTAATAATTTCTCTGTACTACTAAATCATTGAAGGTTTTAGGTTGAATCTAAAAAATATATGTCCGACTTTTTTTTGAATATGCTAGTGCGTAGGATATAAAATATATATAATAAAGCACATAATTTGCCTAAAAATTTAAGTGTATTTTGTAGTAAATCTAATGAAACTTCCCAGCGAAAGTAGAGAGCACGAGATTGCGCTGTCCAATATAAAGGGACAAAGCGTTTTCATCCAGAGTGGCAAGACATGGAAGCAAGGGCCAGCCTAGGATTTGAAGAGTGTGTGTTCAGAAATTCAAAAGCAATTATTTTTTAGAGTCTAAAGCCTTGTTATCTATATGTATAATCAATTTATAGCATTGTGTTGTACTGATTATATAATATATGCAAAATATTACAAAAAATTGAACATAATATCAGAGATTTATAAAATAGATCAACTTGACAGTATTCAATATATAGAAGCACTGATTGTTCAACGAATCAAGGAGGCAAACATCTAATATATAGAGGATGTCAATGTTGTCAACGTCAAACCTACCCAACCGTAAAAGAAAATCGATTGCGGCGTGCCGGCGATAGATAGGGGGCGAGAGATGATGTATGTGCCATCCTGCTTCCCGTGGACCCTACGACGTGCATACCCTGCCATGCCATCGTTCGTCCGTGCTGCGATGGTGGGCCCCGGTAACTCCTATTCCGTGAGTGTCGTGCTGAATAGCGTGCAAACAAGCACATGTGGAGTGGTAGCGACGATACATGGGTCGGCGGGATTCTGTCGTGTATTTCTCCACCAGCTTCGGGGAGGTTCTAGAACCTTCAGCCAACCGTTTTTTTCCTTGTTTCTTTCTATTGGTTTTATATTGGATTTTCATTTTTTTCCTATGTGTTTTTATTTTTCGTTTTCGATTTCTTTTTTCCTGTTTATATTTTTTAAATATTTATAGAATTCGGTACATTTCTTAATGGGGGCTGCTACGCGTCCACCGGCTGATCTTTTTGAAAGATCAGCCGGGTCGCGAGCCGTCAGATCCTATGTCATCGAACGGCCAAGCGGCGTTCTTCATTTTGCAACAGTGGTAATGTTGCGGAAACATTTGCATCAGAGGTCGTGCCGCAATTTTTTTTTACAACAAAGGTCATGTTGCAGAAAACTTTCGCAACATAGGTCAGGTTGCAGAAAAAAAAATCTTCGTCTTTTTGCAACATAGGTACTGTTGCGGAAGAAACTTTTGCAACAAAGGTCATGTTGCAGAAAACTTTTGCAAGATAGGTCAGGTTGCAGATTTTTTTTCTTTCTTCGTCTTTTTGCAACATAGGTACTGTTGCGGAAGAAACTTTTACAACAAAGGTCATGTTGCAGAAATTTTTTACAACATAGGTCAGGTTGCATAATTTTTTTTCTTCTATTTTTACAACAAAGGTACTGTTGCAAAAGAAACTTTTGTAATAAAGATCGTATTGCAGAAAACTTTTACAACACA
>CBMN010749160.1:0-15824 GCA_000582825.1 Hordeum pubiflorum | reverse complement strand
GAGGGTCTTGCCTTGGGGGGTTTGCTGCCAGGCCGTACTGGGCCGTCGAGGTGGGGCACGCACTGGGCCGCAGGCAGGCGGATCTGTGTACCCCCGATCCCAGAACACCGACAGTACATGAGCGGATCTGGTGCTCTGCCGATGAGTTTCGGAAAGCGCTAGCTCGGTCGTGGGCTTGTGGTAAGAGGTTTGGCGGCCTCTTCTTGGTCTTCTCCTCGTCAACGATGGAAGATGGTGGTGCCGTGCTCGTCGAAGGTGTGGGGTGTTTCCCCACCGGTGAACTCTATCTCCTATGTGCCCTGTCGGTCAGGGAGGGCCTCAGGTGGACGCCACAAAGCAGCTGTTCTGCGAGGGGCTTCGACAGAGCTTGGGATTACGGGTTTCTTGTTGTTCTTCACGTCGGCAGAGACACGATGGGAGGTTGCGGCGAGTGGCGGTGCTGGAGATTGCAGGGACCTTGAAGGGCTTTTCTTGGTTTTTTTGTTCTAGGGTGGTTTATGTAATTGTTTCGATCTCTCAACTTCTCCGGATGTTTCAAGTGTGCGTTGGCGTGTTTGCATCTTGTATTTTGTTTTACCTCTAATGGTCACGTCATTTTTCTCAAAAAACACCACGAGCATTTAACGGCCCCTTCGTAAACAAAGCCTTTTCAACTTTTGTAGCCTCAAAATTGCGGCACAACATATTGTTCATCATGTTTGTTACTCGTGCCTGCACTGCACGTGTTAATGCCTCCACATCCACATGCCCTTGGGTATTAAACAAGTCGTGGTGAAAGGACTGAATTATCAAATTGACATAATCATTTTGATCACAAAGAACATGAGCCGAGTTTTTCACAGCTAGGATGTTGTTCTGTCTTCTCTGTACCACTGCTCTTGCATGAAAAAAAAATCATGTTCATGTCCTCCTCCTTCAATTAGTCAACACGATATTGCTGTTTTACCATGATTTTCTCACACAACAGAAGCTCAGAGACATGGTTGGCAAGTTCCTTCTCCTCCCTCGACGTCCCACTATACAAAGCATTAGCTCTTGCCTCTTCATACATTCGTCAAGCCTTCTTCCAACGTCTACAGTCTTATCCAAAAACATTCTGCACTCCAACAACACAACTTTGAATTCACCCGAGACAAACGTCCCATCATATCTGCAAGCTCATTAGCATTTATACTTGACCTATTCCAATCGTTCATAATTGTGTCAAGATATCTATCTACACTGCTCCACGCATTTTCATAACAAAAAAGGCGTTGACCGGAATACTCAATAAAACCAGATCTTCAAAGTTCCGTAAGCAATACATCATGATCACTTAGGGGAAGGAATAAGGAATGTGATTAACAAATGATTTTGAGTACAATTGCATCAAACTGGGTAAAGTCAACATTCAATTTAGCGGGACCTTCACATTCGAAAAACCATCTTGCCTACTATCCCAAGTGCAAGGTGTTGAAGTGTATATGTGGATTGTCGGCTTTTCATTAGTACAGATTTTTAGTTGCGTTGGCTAGTGCATGAAGCTTAACATGGTATTAGAGCCTAAGGTCTTGAGTTCAAGTCCTTGTAATTTAGCTGAAAATTGTTGTTGTCCCCCTTTGTGTCCACATATAGTCCTCTTGAGCCATACCTCTAAGTCTATCCATGTGTTGACTTTCCACATCACACATGAAAGGGGGTGTTGAAGTGTATATGTGGATTGTCTAGCCCTTTCCATGAGTTCGGACTTTTGGTTGTGTTGGCCAGTGCATGAAGCTTAACATGGTATCAGAGCCCAAGGTCTTGAGTTCAAGTCCTGACTTTCGTAATTTATCCAAAAAATATCGTCCTCTGCTTTGTGTCCATGTATAGGCATCTTGAGCCATATCTCTGAGTCTATTCATGTGTTGACTTTCCACGTCACGCGTGAGAGGGGGTTTGAAGTGTATATGGGGATTGTCTAGTCCTTTTCACCAGTTCATACTTTTGGTTGCGTTGGCTAGTGCATGAAGCTTAACACAAGACACTCATGAGAAGCCCATGTCGTGCAACTCAAATTCATTAATGACTTCCCCGAAAACCCTGAATTTACCACTCCTCACAATCGATATTATGAGTTAGCCAGGACCTCGTTGGACTCCCCTCCTCAAACCGATGACACGTCACTTTGACGACGCAACCCGTTTAGAAGCACCCATCTGCTCGCTCGTTCACTTTGAAGCGGCTTCCCATATTTTATTTTATTTTGGACAGAAGGGGCACCCTGAGGCTCCTTTCATTGCTTAAACACATTTCATCCAGGATACAAAATCCTTCACTTACAAAGTTGCTTAAACTAAGCAACATTGGGCATTGCATACGCCTATGACTTGAATTAGTACAATAGTAAAATGGGGTAGCACTGGATAGTTTCATCGATGCATCTTTTGCACAATTATGGGCTACTCTATTCAAGTCTTTTTTGATATGATACACCTTCAGGGAGATAGCACCAGAAGTTTGGAAGAATTCAGCAAGATGTGAATGTATTTCCTAGTGCCCAGGATTGGCGTGAATATCACCTACAACAGCAATCTTGGAAACTATCCGGTTATCAGTAAGAAATGTGGCCTGATGTAGCTGAACTAATTTTGCAACTTGAGAGGCAAAAAGAAGAGTTGTAGCTTCAACCAGAAGAGGAGATCTGACTGCTCTACAACTAGCTGTGATGAGAACATTAGTCTTGAGATCTTCCTGATCATTGCAAATATAGACACCTATCCATGTAGCCGGCTGGAGAGAGGGAGTCTTCCAAGCTGCATCTGAGAAAACTTTGAAACCTTCAATGTTCAAAGCAGATCTGATGGTGCTTCCTATAGGTTCAGATGTACTCAACATCTGAAAATGGATTTGTGCATTGTCATTGTTAGCCTATGAAGAGGTGCAATTGAGATCTATTGCCTGAGCTTCCACCTGTAAACCCTTGATTATGCCTTGTGAAGCATGATGAATTTTGAGTGGATGTCCATGTTTTCTTTCAAAGCGTTTATCATTCCTAGCTTTCCATAAACACCCCATAAATGTCATTAAGTTGCAAACTAAAGCACATGGATGTCCAAAATTTAAATTGATCTAAATAATAGCAGGAATAGATCTATGTTGTTGCACAAGACCTTCCAATCTGATGAACCATGGTTCGGAGAACCATGCAGCTTTTGCAAAGGGGCAAATGAAAAATTAATGAATATCATCCTCCTCTACATTACAACTGAAGCAGTTTTTGCTAATATGCATTGTGCACCTATCAGCTATCATACCTATGGGCATGGCCCTCTGAAGTAATCTCCATGCGAAGGTCTATACTCTAGGGGCCATATTTTTCTCTCTCCAAACCTAGTTAAGTAAATTTTCGGCAGGAGTAGGTACCAACCTGGGTTGTGGCGCTTCCTCTGCTTGTAGAACCTGCAAACAAAGCTTGTATGCACTCTTAGTGGTGCATTTACCTACAAGGGTGAGTTTCCAATAGAGGATGTCTTTGCCTTCGGTTTGAATGATAGGAGTCCGCAAAATAATGTTAGTTGCATGTGCATCAAAGAGAGAACGGACAAGAGTTTGATTCCTAGATTTTTGGTTAGGCATCCAAAGGTCATTGACATAAGCAGGATAAATGAAAGAAGGTCGTTGGATGATGAGGTGATCATAAATAGAACCCCAGATAGAACACCAAGGGGAACTCCAGATGGATACATTACCATCAGAAAGTTGATAAAAAAGAGTTGGCATATAGTTGAGGACAAACTTTCAGAATGGCAGCCCAGAAAGCTGACTTAGGAACATTGTCTTTAGCTCTCCACATGGAAGTGTGAGGAAATATTTTGCTTTGAGAACTTTGGCTAGGTGACTATCAGGGCTTTCAACAAGTCTCCAAGCAATTGATAGGATGAGGTTACAATTCATGCCTTGGACGTTTTGAATACCAAGCCCTCCTTTTTTTTGAAATGCATATATCCTTCCAAGCTCTGAGGCACAAGGTTTTGGAACTAGGCCAGTCCACCAAAAGTTCCTGATGATAGGGGTTAATTTGCCAATAAGCTTTTTGGATAACAACAGGTTGGACATGTAATAGACATGTATAGAAGCAAAGACAAAATTTATGAGAGCTAATCTGGCTGCATGTGAGAGTTTTTTGGCCTTGTAACTATTGAGCTTAGATAGGAATCTATCGATGATAAAATTGTAAGCTGTTGATCTATCTTTGGTAGTAAGAACTAAAGGATCTCCAAGGCGAATGAACTTTTCATTAATATCAGGAGAAGGAAAAATTTGCTTGATTGCATTTCTAGTGTAAGTAGAAATACCACGGCTGAACATTATATCGGACTTGTTCCAATTAGGGATCTGGCCAGAAGTTGAGCAAAAGCGATGAATAATATCGTGAATGCGACTGGCTTCAATGACATTGTCTTGACTACATACCAAGAAATTGTCGACAAACATGAGGGAGAGAGTAGGAGGGCAGTTTGGTCCAAGAGAAATACCATTAAGTTGGGCGTTGGACATAGCATCTTGTAGAGAAACAGAAAGTTCATTGATGGCAAGAAGAAAAAGATAAGGATAGAAGGGACAACCTTGCCATAAACATCTATTCTGCTAAAGCGACCATAAGATTAGCCATTTATAAGAATAGAGAAGCTAGGCATGGAAATACAAGCATGAATTAAATTGATGAAGTGCCCATGCAATCCTATACGAGAAAGAGCAGCAATGACAAAGCTCCATTCAAGGCGATCAAAAGTTTTAGCCAAGTCAATTTTGAACAAGAAAGTGGGGTCTTTCCAAGAGCTAAGATTAAAAGAATGAGTGATCTCTTGAGCAATGATGAATGTTATTGCTAATACTTCTACCCTCGATGAAAGCTTGTTGAGATGGATGAATGTAATCCGCAAGGTGAGGTTCTAGTCTATTGGCCAGAGTCTTAGAGATGATTTTATATATCACATTGCATAAGCTAATAGGCATGTAATCAGCAAGAACAATCGAAGCTATTTTTTTTGGAATGAGAGCAATCTGAGTATTATTGAGGTTGGTAGGAAGAATACCTGTTTCATAAACTGTTTCACCAGCTGAACCACATCGTTAGCTATCCAGTTCCATACTGCAATGTAGCATGCTACATTAAAACCGTCTAGTCCTGGGGAGGCATTTCTTCTCATGGCTTTAAGAGTATCCCATATTTCCTATTTATATGGTATGTTGTAAGTGAAGTCTCCTTCATTTGTTGGGATAGAAGTGTGCATGAAATGCATGCCATGGTTAGGAGCCGAAGAGGAGAAGATATTTTTGAAGTACCACACAAAAGTGTGAGCAATAACTACCGGTTCAAATTGCAAGACATTATTTTTCATCTTTAATTAGGGCAATTCTATTTTTCTCCTACGTTTAAGGACGACCTAGTGAAAGAAGCTAGTATTGCGATCGCCCTTAACCTCCCAATGTTTTTTTGCTCTTTGATTATAAAATTCAGTGAGTTTTGTCATGTTCTCTTCAGATCGACAAATCAGAACAGATTCTAAAGCAAAGTTATGCACTTGAATGGGCTGCATTTGTATTTCCTTGATTTGATTGTTTAGAGAGTCCAGCTCTAGTCCAATAGGCTTCTTCTTCTTGAACCATCTTCTAAGGCTCCTACAAGGTTAGTAGTTCTATCATGGCAAGGTTTACTCGGCGTGTTTTTCCAAATAGATTTAGCATGGCTTTGAAAATCAAACTTGAAGCTTCTTTTAGGTTTCCTAAAGTGAGAGTTCATAGGTAGAAGAATAGGAGCATGGTCACTTAGAATAATAGGCAGATTATAAACATTTGAATTAGGACAGACAACACACACCATTCCACATTATCTAAACATCGGCCAACCGCTCATAGGTAGGCTTAAAAGAGTACCTCCTGTTAGTCCAAGTATAGGTTGGTCCACTGAAATCCAAAAAAACACCGTTTTTGACAAGGGAATAGAAAGCACACATACGATGTATATTCACATTGGGAGCTCTTATCAACATCATACATGATATTATTCAAGTCTCCTATACAAAGGATAGGTTTGCTTTGATTATTAAAAACAAAATCAGAGATAAGGTCCCAAATTTGATTAGTATAACAATGGTGGGGGTCGCCATAGAGACAAACTAGAGCGAATTCAACTTTACAAACTATGTTGACAATCGTAGCTAATATAACATGGAAGATGGAAAGATGTATCAAACCTTGAACATCATCATTCCACATAATCCAGAGATCCCCTGAGCTACCTCTAGAAGGAACTACTACACTCTCCGCCACATCAAAACGATTGATCAAATCCGTCGAGGTAACTTTAGAAGATTTTAATTTGTGAAATGAATATTACCTGGGCTTGTGTGGAGCGCATCAAATTGGCAAGGTAGCACATTTTCGTATTGTCTAGACCCTTGCCTTTGCCTCGACAATTCCATGCTATGACCTTCATTCGGCCATCGATTGATTATGCACACGAGTCACTTCCTCACAAACTACCATGACCTAACAGAGGAAAACACACATTGAGGCAAAAGGCAGGCTCATTCGGGATGACATGAGTACATAGAATAAGCGGGCTAGGATGGAACAAGGGAGGAGGGTGATGGATGAACAATAAGACGACAAAGGGTAGCGGCTCGAGGAGGAGTGGTAGAGAGTCAGAATCGAGAGGAGGCGATCCTGGATTGGGGATAGAAGAGACGATGACGTTGTATCGATTAGGGATGGGCAGGGGCGGGGGCAGGAGGAGCAAGGCCACATGATTCACTGAGGCGAGAGGAGCAACGGTTCTAGATCTGGCCGGTAGGACCACCGCCGATCAAAAATCCAGTCGAATAAAAGTGTTGAAGAAGCATGGGGAAATCAACGAGTGATTAGGCAACAACGAGAGATTGGGGCAAGGAATGAGCACATAACTGGGAGATCAGCAATGGGGGAAACAAGGTAAAAAGGGAGGAGATCATAAGGAGAAGGAGATCGACATCACGCCAGTCGCCGGCAGTCATCGAAAGTCTCCATGAAGGCACCCGAGTAATGTAACTTGCTGGCCGGAATGAGAGGATTCGATGAGGCTTCCCGTAGAAACGCGTAAACCTCCAAACTTGTTTGTCCGAGCCCACATTTGTAACAGTCACATCAATGCATGGCTCTGACCAAGTATTTAAGGAAACTAAAACATCTTTCGAGTAGAACGATGCTAGACCCCCACTAAGTCCATTGTTGTTCATTGTAATGCAGTTTTAAAAGCCCATGCGATTAACCATCCTCCGACATCTGCCACCTTCAATCTTTATTTCAATCAAGGATACCAAGGCAGGACCTTCCAGTTGCACTAAGTAAGTTCACGACTGTCTTGGGGTTCCCAAGCATCCGAAAGTTGCATACCATCAGACTCATTGGTCTTGGCGGCGTTGGTCCTCAACTGACATTGTTTAATTATCGTCAAACTGTAGAGATTTCTTCTTTTCGGGGTCATGCGTTAAACACTTTGCCATGGCTTATTTTATATTATTATTTACAAATCATCCACTTTCATAGTAGTTTTGTGTTGCTAATACTTGCAGCACCAATTCCGACAAGCAACGAACAAACTAGACACTAGTAACTTGTAAGATGTGCCTTACTAACACCATACTACCAATGGTTCCATAAACCTAGCTAGGGTCTCTAGGTGGAAAAGCATGATACTACAAGGATCCTATCCAAATCAAGGTAGCCAGGCTCAGGCATATCAACCTCGATGCGATAGTACCACTGGGTTTCGGCTTTGACCCTAGCAGATTGACAATTCTACCTTGGATTGGACCCTGACTCAAGGAAATGGTGCCATGAGCCTAGATAGTGGCATGTCCTGTGAACGTTTTTCACTTGCAGTCTTTGGGAGGGGGGCCCAAAAAATCGGGCGGTGGAGAATAATTTTGGGTGGGAACTCGAGAACCATTTTTTGTTCAGGCCATCGAAACCCTTACAGACAAGGACTTGACCGACTGGGACATGGTTTATGACTTAGAGCATGCACAATGATGTTATCTTTTTTTAACAATGACGCTATCTTAGGAGTGACAGTTGGATAAATACTGAGGTCAAAGGGAGAAAGAAACATCTTATCCTGTCTGAGTTAAGAGATGATCTCTTAGCAACGATACCTCTCACCACATATTTAAGTATATCTAGTTATTAGAGACAAGACTAAGAGATGAACCATTGTACATCATGTTTTTATCGTCATCTCTAAATTACGTGGTAGCAAACTTAAAATAAAATTGTCTTATCAACCACCGTAGATGCCCTTATACCCTTTGGTTCTTTCTTTCTTTACAATAAGTTTGGACACATAAAAATGATGCATGTAAATTGTCTAGTAAATATTTTGAGGTGATTAAAATTTATTTGATTTTGTGGTTATTCTCAGCAAAATAGTTTGTCCACACTTGCGCCCATGTCAGTAACATACATATTCATCTCCTTGTAATAATATACATAACACTACAAGCATGGAGCCCTCAAAAGAAAAAGAAAAACTACAAGCATGGAACCGAATACACTTGAACCATATCACCACTTTTCAAGAGCTCAAAGCATTCGTGCAAAAGAAAAGAAAAGAACTCATCAACTGACCCTGACTATATATGTCTGTTCGATTGAGCAAGTCATCATCTAGCTAACATCAGCAGTGATTGGTCGGTACACTACACTTCAGTAATCGGCCAAGTGTAATTTACATCACAAGATACAGTAGTCACTCTGAGCAGTTTCTGTGCCCTGTGACGTGACGATCCCAGATCCAGCCAGCATCTGCTCCCTGAGATCCTTGATGGCCTGGTACCTCTCATCATCATGATCAAAGTTGAGCACTCCGTGGCTGCACCCTTCCGCCCAGTCCCCCTCCAGCGCATCGTCCGTCTCCCGGAGCGTTTTCCGGTCGACGCCGCCGCCGCGCGACCCTGCATCATCCGTCCGTCTATCCTCCGGAAACGATCCATGCATCGACGCGCCCAGTCTCCGGTCGCGCCTCGACGAAGGAGTGTAGCTCCAGGTATGCAAATTGCTGTTCCCGTCGACGTTCAGTTCGATCGAGTGCATGTCACTCCCTTCCGAGTCGTAGTCCTCGCTGAACCCTCCATCACCAGCACTGTCTGGAGCTGGAACAGGGCCAGACGCAGCGCCTCTATTTTCAGACGCAGGGGTTGATTGCGAATGATCGGTTTTCGCAGGCTCCTGGTCATTCTTGGCGTCCAGACACGCCTGCAGCTCGTCGTGCAGCTGGTTGAGGGCCGAGTTCTTCTCCTCGAACTGAAGCCGCGCCTCCAGGAGCTTCATCTGGACCCGTTGTTCGCGCCACTCGTCCGCAAGGTGGAGCATCTCCCGCTCTTTCTCAAGCTCCCGCTGCGCGTCCTCGGCCTCTCTCTTGAGCGCCTCCACCTCGGCCTTGTCCTCGCCGATGCCTCTCACGAGCTCGCCGCACATCTTCTCCACCCTCTCTCTCGACTTCCTTTCCCTCTCCAGCTCCTTCGTCGCCGCCCGTAGCGAGGACTCGGCGTCGGCCAATGCCTCGCCGAGCTTCTCGTTCGCCTTCTCTGCTCTTCTCCTCGACTTCTTCTCCTTGTCCAGCTCCGTAACGATGTACTGCACAGCGGTTGCGGCCTTCTCCTTCTGCTTGGCCTTCCAGGACTCCATTTCCTCCATGAGCTCCTTCTTCAGGTCGTCCATTTCGCCTCGCTCTGATTTCTGCTCCTTGATGAGCCTTCGCACGTGGGCGCGGGCAAGATCGAGCTCGGAACGCAGTGCAGAGATGAGTGAGACGGTTGATGGGTTCAGTTCTCCCCAGATGTGTGCTAGCACTTTGGCCAGTTCCTTGGACGCAATCAAGCTGTTATACAGATCCTTCAGCTGGGTTGCTTTCTCTTCAGGGTCTTGAGGGTGTGTACCAATCTGAAAACAGAATGACAAAGCTTAGTAACTTCAACTTCTGTCTTCTTTTTTCCTTTCAATTCAGAGATGACAAGGTTCTTATATGAAATGTAGAAATTGGCTACGTACTACTTTTTCAGAAGGTAAAAGTGGCATGATAGCATAGATAATAAAATCAAGACAACGCGTACAGATCGCATGATGAAAGAGCGCTGATGAGGCCGTCGTCCTCAACTACAACTGTTTTGTTTTTCTACTCAGAAATTACCTTCAATAATTCTGACAACCCATATATATACTAAAAGGTACCAACTGCCCAAATAATTATCTCCCTAACAGCCTAGACTTAAGGAAAGTATTATGGAGCCATTTCAGCTGCTGAATAAACAATCAAGCCTAGCTGATAGCTTGATGCACGGGGGGACGAGACGCATGTGCATCTGAAAATGGTTCCTTGGAGATGCGTCCCACATTTACTTGTGCTTTCATGTTTACAAAACCGACTCATACTTAAAGTTGTACAACGTTAAATAGGCGTCGAAAGTTTACGCCTTCTCAAGTGGGAAATTCCTTTTACATGCAACTAACCAGGTTTTGTGTATACCTATCAGTGACTTTAGAACTCTGCACGGCGGCGCCTACGCATACACTACTCATATAGCATTCGTAAGGTGGTGGTTACTGAAATGCTCTTGGCCAAGCATTTCTGAGTACCTCAAATGTTTGCATATTTGTAGGAACCAAGTTGCACTTAAAGTGTACTACGTTTGAAACAACAAGTCGAAAGTCCTTTCTGAAGTGAGGGATTCCTTTTGCTAGCAACTAGCTAGGCTCTGATTAAAATCATCACTAGCTCGGCAACTCAGAGCCAGTTCAGGCTTAAGACAACCTATTCTCCTATTTTAAGATCTATATCAATCAAGGGATTCTCATGTTTTTAGTTAAAGAAGTAGTACACAATTTCCACCTAGCCACGTCAATACTGACTGAATTAAGAAATTAGATAGCTTTTGAGCTCAGCTATGTTGTCATTTCTTGTTCTATCCAACAGCAGATTGCTTAAACTTTTAAGTAATAAAGCGCCCTTTATCGAAAAACAGCAGATGGTGAGGCAGATTGCAGGGTAGGTAAGAATTTGCTGGTTCCCATTTTTTGGTTGCAAGATTTAAGTGTTTTGTTTTATAGAAATGTTGCACATTCACCTGCTCAAGAGTCCACACTAGATGAGGTACCAAATCGACAAAAATGCACACAGCCAAAAACATTATATGTTTGTTCCAACGGCTCAACAACTACAACTAACATTTCCTGCAGAAAAAAAACTACAACAACCATAAGGAAAAGAAGCTGTGGATTTACCTCCATTGCGCTGCAGTTGCTCATGATATCTGCTGAAAGCCACTGTCCATGGCCGTTGTGGCAGTTCCCCTTCCGGCCACCAGCCTCCTCAAACATCTTGGTCCTGCTCCTTGAGGTCTTGGAAACCTACATCACCAGTGAATCGATTAACCAACCACAGATTGGACAAATCACGCAACCAAAACAGGTGAATCTAAGTACTAAGTATCACTCACCTCCGTGGAGGCGTTGCTCCGAGGAACCAGGCTCCGGCGCGTCACCGCGTTGTCCATGACCAGGACATGCTGCTCCTCCCCGAACAGCCTGTCCTTGTCCGACTGCCAGAAGGCGGTGACGAGCCTCCTCGCCGACGCGCCGTCGGCGGCGTGGCGACGGCAATGCCGGCTCCGGGACGACGACTCCGACATGGCAGCGCCTCCTTCCCTCCGCCTGCGTATCAGCAGCACCGCGGGCCTCCTGAAGCGCAGCCTCCTCGCTGTGCTGGACGCGTCGGACGACGAGAGCGCGCGGCGCTTGCGGATCCTGGCCAGCCTCACCGCGGCGCCCTCCTCCCCGCCGCCGCGTCCCGGCATTGCAGTCTCGGAGGTTCCTCTGCTTCCCAGCAGCGAGAGCGAGAACGAGAGCGAGAGTGAGACAGGCAGAGCAGCAATGCCAGCGCAATGTGGCTGGTGGTGGTGAGTGATGTGGTCAAGATCAAGAGTGCGGCAGCATCGAAACCGATCAAAGGGGAAAGAGCAAAAGCGGAAAAGAAAAAGAGGAGACGGATGGATGGATGGATGGATGGATGCAGCTTTAGAGGAAGGAATAAGAAGCAGGAACTGGCGAAAGGGGGCGATGTGACCATCGCCAATGCGCCATTCCCTTTAAATCAAACTGAAATTTTCTGCTAAAATCCTATTCTTGAGTGAATAGAGTAGAGTAATGGAGGAGGAAAGAGCCCAGCCCAAGAAGTAAATGTGGTTTTACCAAGTAAATAGGAGTAGTAAACTAGTACGTACCACAGCAAGAAGATGACAAGCTTGTGAAAAACGCTTTGGCAAAGACCGAGGACGAGGAGCACACTACTCTACATAGAGATAGAGTTCCGAGAAGAGAGAACTCAAGAGCCAAGAAATGCGCAGAGCAGAGCAGAGCAGCGCTCCGAAGGGCGCGGCAGAAACCTCAAAACTGCCCTAGAAAAGGAGAAGGCGTCCAAGAAGAAGCGACATGGAAGAGGAGACAAGAGGAGTACGTACCGCCCATTAAGAGCAGGTGCATGAAGGCGCCTGCGCCCGATCAGCTGGCTGCACACGCCGTGATGATGATGAGCAGCAGCGGCAGGCTTTGGTTGTGAGGTGCTGGAGCTGGTGCAGGGTGGCACAAGCACAGCGCACGAGTGGGGGAAGGGGAGGGGACAAGGATGATGATGGGGCGTGTCAGTGAGCGCGTGTGCGTGCACCACCGTATCTGTATGCAGATGCAGGAGTATTGTACTCGTCGACGCGGGGCGGCCGGCAAGCGCGAGTGAGCTGTCGCCGTGGTGCGCCGCATATGATTAGGCCTTGTCGCATGTATACGCACGCACGCCGTGATGTGACGCGATGGGTGGGTGGGTGGGCGGTACCACCAGTACCAGTACCGCTGGAACTGTAAGAAGGGCAGGTGTGTGCGGCGGTATTTCGAAACCGAGGGCCGGGCTTGAGGTAGGGGGTAGGTTGAGCCGTTGAGCACAGGCGCAAGCAATGACGGCTGCGGAGTGTGGAGGAGATCTTTCGCGTGTGTCAAGTTAAACCACCCGAATACTGTTTGGCCAAACTCCAGCCCACGATTCCATAAGAACGTCCGGATTCTGTCTGTTTGGATCCGTCAAAGAGGTTGTCTGACTTTTTTTGTGTTAGCGGTGATACTTGTTTAACCGGCCGATGCATTTGGTCAGCCCGGCCGACTGACGGCCAAATGTATATAATTTTTTAATGCATATATGTAACTAGAAGTAAATATTGTATATATCTAACCAAATAAAAATCACATAGTACCACAATAATAAATAGTTTATTATATTCCAATAAAAATATAATAGCTTATAATCAAATTTAAATTGTCACACGTACATTGAAAAAAGACTGATATATCTATTGGTTACCAAGGTGAGTTTTCATGTGCTCAGTCAAGTCATTTTATAGTTGAATGTGAATTTGTCAATCACACATTTCATCATAAAATTGGGTGAGTTGTGCAAACGTTGTCGTTCCTATATGCTCAGGCAACATTTTCACCCTGAAAGGAAAACCCTTGATCAAAGAGGTTGTGCTCATCTTCATGCTCATCCTCCACGATCATGTTGTGCATGGTCACACAAGCAGTCAACACCTTCCACGGCTTCTTGGTGCTCCATGTTCTAGCAAGGTGTCAAATGATAGCCCATCAAGTTTGAAGCACACCAAAAGCACGCTCCACATCCTTCCTAGCACTCCCTTGTGCTTGAGAAAGCCTTTGTCTCTTCTCCCCTTCCAGATTGGATATTGTCTTCACAAGAGTTGCCCACTGAGAATAGATACCATCGACTAGGTAGTAGTTCTTGTTGTACTGGTGGCCATTGATCTCAAAGTTGACCGAGGGGCGTTGCCTTATGTAAGCTTTCCAAACAATGGAGAGTGTTGAAGCCCGTGTATGTCATTTTGATAACCAACCATGCAGAAAAAAGTGTGTCAGATCCAAAGATCTTGTAAAGCCACTATTTCAAGTATGACAATGCAACCTTTCACATGCCCCTTGTATCGCCCATGTCAAGCAAATGAACAACTCTTCCATTTCTACTACGTACAATCTATGTTATCAGGCATTTCGAAAAAGCCTATGTCTGCATTGATCGCCACCAATCGGACTGTATCCGTTGTATTTGGCTCTCTCGGGTACTTTGGCAAAAAAGGCTTCGTGCCTCGCTTTATAGATAAAGCAACAACGATACAACCAACCGTTCGAATGGAAGTCCACAAAAGACATACAGGGGAGAACAAGAGAAGAGATTAAAGTCTAAGTTGCGGGCACAACAACACATACGTTCGAATAAAAGAAAATTTACATCCTCAAGGGGGGTAGGTGACCATCAGAAGAAGGCCTGCCAATTCCTTGAACCTCCATGTGAGTCGGTCCACCGCCAACCTATCCCGCCGCTTGGACAGCAGACGCCACACCTGTAGGAAACCACACAATTTATAAATAGCGTCAGTGGGCCTATTAGGAAATATGCGCTCAATCACTAGCATGTTCCTAATGCACCAAAGCGACCAAGCCAAGGCCCCAAAATTGACCCATGTCAATTTGCGAGCCTGGATGGAGCTTCCAGCCAACAGCTGGAAAAACTCGGGGAAGTTAGTAGGGCACTAACCATTGCCCCACAACTCACGAAAGCAGCACCATAAGAACTGGGCGGAAATGCGGTAGAAGAAAATGGGGTTGAGATCCTCTTCGATGTTACATAGCGGGCAAATGTTGGTTGCCGGCCCATTCCGTTTTAGGACTTGGTCACCTGACGGAAGCCTGCCCCTGACAAGTTGCCACAGGAATATTTTGATTCTTCGTGATAGCTTGGTCTTCCAGATCTCGGTCAACTCCTCTGGCCCATGATCCGCTGCCAATCGATCATATATGGACTTTGAGGAGAAGAGCCTCGAAGTGTCAAGATGCTAGGACATGACGTCGGCCTACTCCAATAGCTCCGTCTCCGCAATTATGACCATGAGCTCGCGTAACTCGTTCGTCTTGTCGTTACCGAAGGCTCTACGGAATGGCAAAGCGCTGCCCTCCCCAGCGACAGCCGCGACCACGGAGATTGAGGGTTGGTTAGATATGGCGAACATTGCCGAAAACTGTTGCTGGAGCGGTTGGGGCCCAACCCAACAATCGAGACAAAACATGGTGTCTGACCCCCTCCCTATCTTTGTCATTGGTCCGAGCCGAAAACGTGGTTTCAGAGATTGAATCGCCTGCCAAAATTGAGATCCTCGAGCATGAGAGCACATGGCGAAGGATTGTGCCCTAAGGTATTTAGCCTTGATAAGATCCAACTAACGACCCCCATCTCCCTAAACAATACACCAAATCCACTTAGTCATCAGTCAGACATTCATCCTGTCAATAGAGAGAATGCCTAGACCCCCCTGGTCCTTTGGCATACAAATGTCACTCCACTTGACCATGCGGTACTTCTGTTTTCTGGCCTCGCCCTGCCAGAAAAACCTAGATTGAAATTTGTCGAAATCTGCTTGAGCCGCCTCGAGGAAGAGGTACAGACCCATCGTGAACATAGGCAGGCTAACCATCAAGGAATTAATGAGCACTGACTAGCCCACTTTGGAGGTCAGCCCTCCCTGCCACGAGTCCACCCTATGTTCCACCTTGCCAACCACCGACTGTAATTCTTTTAGGCCAACCCTGCCATCGCTAACCGGTAGCCCTAAGTAGGCAAGCGGGAAGGTTGTCAAGTCCCTTGAACTCGTTACTTGCAAGGATTAAATCTTGACAGAAATAGATATTATAAAAGCAAAACAAAATAAAAGTAAATA
>CBMN010348860.1:0-13797 GCA_000582825.1 Hordeum pubiflorum | reverse complement strand
GATTTTTCCGCCGGTTGACCCCCAGGCGGCTGGAGATGCTCTTACACTTTACAGATGACACACACACACACACACACACACATAACGGATCTCGTACCCTCCCGCGTGGCTCCCGTGAGCGACAGTGAGGGCGCCCCAGCCGCCGCCGACACCCTCCTCACCCTCGCCATCGTCAGAGGATTCGGTCGGGCAAAGCCAGGCCGACGTCGGTGTGTGACGTCGACGGGGCGTTTCACCTTCTCGCGCCTCCGCCATGTGGTGGCGCGACTGGGCAGGGACAACGCGATGGCGAGGGTCGTGGTGGTGCGGTGGCGCTTGAGACCGGCAGCACACGGCGGGTTTCGAGGTGATGGATCGTACGTGCAGGCGAGGGGGGGTGACGGATCGGGATCCGTCCAATCTGGCATCCGTCATAAGTCGGTAGCGCGGGTCGGTGTCCTCCGCCGTGGCGGCGATGGCGTCGGTGCGGTGGAGACAGTGGTGTGGTAGCGGTTCTAGTGCTCTTGTCGCATCACGACAACGATCTGCATGATCGGTCCTCCTCTATCTGGCCGTCGACGTGTTCCGAAATTGTTGTCGAAGATCTTGTCCAAGGATATTTGGATCGGATAGAATCCGGTTGTACGCATCCATATTAGCCTATGCAGCTCGATGAGGGCGTGGCCCGAAGCTCTGTTTGTTTGTTGACACCATGAGAAATGTCGGTATCTCGATTTTCATGACGTAAACAACGGTGGAGAAAGTCATGGTGGCTGAGATATGAAGATCAGCAAGGCGAAGGGGGCCTTGGAGTTGATGGAGTCAGCCAGGTGTTTGATAACTTTTATAAGCAACAGTGACAAGTGGGGACGGCAACACTAGAGAATTTCATTTTTGATGGTGCTCTTCGGGTGCTCCGTCGTGATTTTTAAGATGAAAACCTAAGGTCTGGCAATCATTGGTTATTACTGGCAATTGTCTTGCTGAAGGTATTGTTTTGAAAGCTCGGACTTTTTTCAGGGTGAGAATCTAAGATCTTGGATCGGACGACGACGACGTTTGTACAATGTTTCTTTTTTGAATGCGTCATTTTTGAAGACCCTTTATGTTCTTCGAGTGTTGTTTTTTGTGGTGATTTATGTGTTGCTGCTGAGAGAAGTTGATCACTGTAGCGAGGCATTTGTTTTTTTCTTTCCTTTTTGTTTTCTTTTCAAGCTATGTGCATTCTAGATGTCTTTGAGACATCCTGTTGCAGAGACTGAGTGTAATTGATATCTCTACGTGATATTAATATATATTTCTTTTTCAGAAAAGAAAGATTACACACCGAGAAACACTCGATTTTTTTTAGGTTTACAGAAACACTTGAACGCCACTAGGCTGATCCCCCATTGGGCCACTCTCGCTCCGTCGTTACAAGGCCAACGGCCCACCGGCCACGCGCGACTTACCGCAAGAGCCAGCTCTCTTGCAATCTTCAGTCCGCTGCAGGTTCAGTACTCTGCACTGCAGGCGTGACAGTTGCCCCTCCTTGGGAGGAATCCCCATTCCAGATGGCCGTCGTCGGGAAACAGCACTGGGGCACGTCGTAGTCCTCCCATGTCACGGCGTCAGCTAGCACCATTGAACACGAAGTTGTACGACCGGAGCGTTGACCTTCTTCATCATGCTGCGGTCCAGGATGACGACTTGTGCCACTGGTGGCCATGAGGCCAGGGATGTGTGGTAGCTCCAAGAAAACCGGAGTGTAGTCGGGGATGGTGGGCTTGAGCTGCGAGACGTGGAAGACGAGGTGGATGCGGCTTCCCGGTGGAAGCTTCAACAATGACAAATGATAAATGCAACTGAGTTATTGTTGTAGGGAAGGCCCAACTCAGGACCGATACAAAGTTTTATCCCATTAAGTATACGATCAATTGTCAACGACACTTGTTTTGGGGCAGAGGGAGTACGCCTGTACCGGAGAACCCTTCGAACTCTGGATCTTGCCCGGAGAGATGGTAGACCAGCTCACAAGAGGTCCGACACGAGGCCTTCGCCTGACGGTTAATAGTTAGTGCTGCTGTATCCTGTAGGTGTGCACGGCGGGCCCTGGAGCAAAGCAAGATGCGCGGCAGCAGAACCAACTCCAATATGGAGCGACGCATAAAGAGTCGGCAAATGGCTATGCAAAACAAATCGATTTACATACAGTAAGCACGTGCTGCACCGAACAGTACGGCTCGGCTTCGCCAAGCAGATGGTGGAAATACATGTTTCAACTTTCATTTCAAGCCACCCCAGCCGAGCGGCAGCACATGGCATATCTACGTACTTTTTTTGCCTGTCCAGTCCAGAAGCTAACGCCCCCGGCGGCAAAAACTCAAGGTTTCGTGGATGTTGGCAGCACGAATATACAGTCAGCAGCATTGACTTACGACAATATCACAATATACAAGACTCCGACTAGTTCTGCTACGAAGAATATGAGCATTATTACCTACAGCGAGCAGAGCAGTCCGACGCCGCTATCTGCCGGCGGACAGTTCGACGGCGTCCTGGTTGTAGATGGAGTCTTCGCCCCAGTCGAACCGCTGCTGCATCCGCTCGTAGTCCTCCCTCCTCGTCACCTCCACCTGCTGCCACTCCTCCCACCGCTCCGCCAGCCCTTCCCCTTCCAGCATCCTTACCACCTCCGACATGGACGGCCGGTCCTCGGGTGACCCCTGGGTGCACAGCAGCGCGATCTGCATCATCATCTCCACCTCCTGCCTGTCGAAGCTGTTGTTCAGGTTGCGGTCCACGATGGCGTCTAGATTCCCTTCTCTTTGCAGCTTCTTGACCTGCACATTCACGGCACGAGCATTGTGCTTTTAGAATGCATCTCTTTTTGTTCAACAAGTGGTAATAAAATTGTTGTCCATAGAGTTTTCATACACAAAGTTAACTCGGTAGCGGCCTGAATCAATCAAGTTTAGATGTGTGGGAAGTGGAGTTGACTTACATGATCAAGTAACAACACGTCATCTTCTTCCTCCAGACGTGAAAAGTCAATGGCCCGCTGCCCGGTGACCACTTCAAGAAGCATTATACCATAGCCGAAAACATCTGTTCTCTCAGATGACTTCCCTGTGGATAGATATTCTGGTGCAATGTGACCCATAGTCCCTCGGACTTGAGTGGTCACAGATGTCTTCTGTACATCCACCAACTTTGCCAAGCCAAAGTCGCCGACAACTGGTTCGAAACCTTCATCAAGCAAGACATTTGCAGCCTTTACATCACGGTGTATGATCTTAGGATTGCAGTGCTCGTGCAGGTACTCCAGTCCACGCGCTGTGCCTATAGCCACTCGCTTCCTTGCGTTCCAATCTAATACTGCTTCCCCAGGTTTAAATTCTGCACCATTCAAAATTCCAACACAAGGAGCACATAAGAGAAAAGTATACAGATGGAAGGACACCAGAAAAACTAACAAATAGCTTAAATCATTGTAAACTGAAAGGTAATGAATGTCCACAACAAAAATGAAGCAGACTGAAAAAACTTTTAAGAACAAACACGTTCTGGATGTAGAAGCAAATCATTGCATTTCATAGTCACTTTAATCATTTAATAAACAATGGATGTTGGATTTTACTGACTCTGGCCTTTTTCCTTTCTTTCATCACTTACCTAGATGGTACATCTAGGAAGATTATTTGATATTGCAAAATTGTTGGTCTATCTATTCTTTACTCAGGATTTATACTGCCTACCAAGTAACTGTCTAGGTCACTTTACTACTTACTAGAAACAAGTCTATGCAAGCTGGCATCTTGCATTGGTAAAGCAAATTGAGCATACGAAATATAAAGATTTCAACAGGAAGCTACCTAAACTTTTTCAAGTACATTAGAATTGAAGTTACTAAGCCTAAATGAAGGTTCAAGACTGGTTACAGAATCTTTAAGCACATTGATGAAGAATCTGAGAAACTTCATAAGAGTAACACAACTGTACGATTGCAGGACATGAATCAACTGGTCGATTGTTTAAGAAGAAAGAAAGTACCTCGCAAACGGTAGGCTACACTAAGATTCTGCATGAAAGGATAAACAAGTAGACGTTCTGTTTGTGTTGTACAGAACCCAATCAATCTTAGAAGATTCCGGTGAACTGCAACACTAATCAGCTCAACTTCACGCAGGAAGGCAGCCTCCCCACCAGGACTTTCATAATCAGTTAACCGCTTTACGGCTATCTTAGTGCCATCTGGAAGTGATCCTTTATATACTTTCCCAAAGCCCCCTTGTCCAAGAACATTTTTCTCACTGAAGTTATCAGTAGCGAGTTGTAATTCTCGCCATGCAAACCTTTTCAACTGCCCAAATGCAATTCTTCGGTCATCCTCACCTGTGGAAGTTATCAGATTTGTTAGTTAAATGAAAGAAAATCTCTCGGCCTCTGCATACGAGGAATGTATTCAGCTACATATGATTGGTCAATTCAATGGAATGCAACCCACGAAAACTTCAACTTGTAAGATTGACATTGTGCCTCAAAAACACAGATAGTGCTACAGAGAAGTTGCAAAAGATGCTAGACACTAAACTATTTCTATATAGCCAGAAACACTGTTACATGTGGTTCAGTAACCATAATATGCCGGTAACAAAAAAAATCTGTGTATGCATAAACCAGTAAACCGCATCTTTGTTTCAATAAGCTAATGAACAAGACTATAGGGAAAAAAATGAAAACAAACAAAGCACGATATACACTACCTGATACATCCACAAAAACTTCACGCAGATGACCTTTTCTCCTTCCATTACAGATAACGAACAGAGCCCCTATGATGAGTAGCCCTATCACTCCACCAACTGTTCCGAGGACAACGCCTATTTTCGAACCACGGGATGCACCTATTAAAGAGTGATAAAATTAGCATATGCCTCAAAATCATTTTAAAGACATCAAATCAACACTCCGCATTTTGTGCTATTTGACAAGTGTGCAATGCAGAACAGAAAAATATGACCCGGGGAAAAAAATGCTGGTTACCTTGGTAAGACGCACTTGATGCACAAGGATGAGCGAAGTTTGCTCCACAAGTCAAGTTATTGCCAGAAAAGCTGTGAAAGAAATGAACCTTTGTTAGATCTTCTAATTAACACACATAGAATTAAATATTCCAATGACCCCCCATTACTTGTAACGTGCAACTTGAAATAGTTGAGCAGGTATTGGACCGGAGAGATTATTGTAGGCCAACCGACTGCCATCATAAGAAAGAAATTAGTTGTATATGATAGGAGATTAAGAAAAAATAGATGTGAGCTTGGACAGAAATCACGAATATTAATATTACTAGTTTGCTGCTTACATGTCTGTCAAGCTTGAGATGGTTGCCAGTGTATCAGGAACAGTTCCACTTAGTCTGTTTTGACTTAGTATCCTGGTTACAGAACAAGAGGTGAATGGGAATCAGGGAATGTTAAGTGACTGACGTTCATGAAATTAAGGAGCAACAATTCCGATACATACAAGAGTTGGAGCTTCGAAAGATGGCCAAGAGAAGCTGGGATCTCTCCAACCAGCAGGTTTTCTTCCAAATCTAAGCTTGTCAAACTAGATAGGTTGCCAAGCTGCTCGGGTATGCCACCGGTAATCTTGTTACCAGGCAAGGACCTGCAATGTCATCCACCGCAAAGATTAACAAAAGTTGGAGAACATGATCACATGACACAATACGACCATCACTTCATCTAGCAAGCATAGAAATAGTCAGCATTTCTCACACCTGTTCCTATAGAATCATAAGATAGAGACATAGAGTGGTCTTTTCAGCAAAAAGAGAGCAAGATATAGTAGCTATTCCATCACAACAACCACTTACATCTAAAAGATATTTTATTGCTCTAGAAGAGTACACTTACAGAACATTCAAATGCTCGAGGTCTCCAATTCTTGGCGACAGAACTCCAGTGAACCCCATAGAAGCCAATGTTCTGCAGGAGGGTATCAGGTTAACTCGTGATAAAATCGAATGTCTTAGTAAGAAATATGAATAACACGGTAAAGGGAACCATATGGAGGTTTAGCAAATGTTATGATGCAAATTTAGAAAATGGAGGTATATATGTGTTTGTCATATAGTTCCATAACAGGTATGTTAGGAACCTTTATGTATGTTAGGGACCATGCCCGACATCTTCACCGAAACAAAACTCCGTCCCTCCTTTTCAAGCTCGACATTCGGAAGGCTGTTGACTCGGTGCATTAGGAGTATATATTTGACATTCCTCAGAGGAGGGGCTTCCCTAGCAGATTTCAGGATTGGATTGCCGCCCTCCTTGGCACTTCTTTATCGAGGGTCCTTCTCAATGAGGTGTCGGGCTCTTTGATTACGCATGGCCAGGGTCTTAGACCAGGAGATCTGCAATCGCCGCTGCTTTTTGTCATTGCCATAGTGCCACTGCAACAAATTCTCGACTTGGCCACGAGGCTTAGCCTCCTCCATAAAATCCGGGGATGTGGCACCATCTTCAGGACATCCCTATACGCGGAATACATGGCTGTTTTCGTGGCGCCAACAAAGGAAGATATCCAAAACCTTGCTCGCCCTCTACATGGGTTTTGTAAGGTGACGTGGCTGCAAACAAACTTCCACAAGTGCTTGGTTGTGCCTATCTGATGTGGGCACTTGGACTTGGAGAACATCCTCGAGGGGCTGCCTGCCATAAGCACTTCCTTCCACGTGAGATATCTAGGCTGGCCGCTCTCGGTGCAGCGCAGGCGGATAGACTTTCAACACCTCGAGGACAAAATCACGGCGAAGCTCGTTCCTCAGGAGGGCATGAACATCACTTCGGTGGGTCATGGGGTGCTCGTGAAATCGGTCCTCAACTCACAAACGATCCACCACCTCATGCCGCTTGTCATCCCCCGCCCATCCTCAAAACTAATAACAAGGTTGAGAGAGCATTTCTTTGGGCAAGGACTGATAAGGTGAAGGGCGGGAAGTGCAAGGTTAATTGGGAGAGCGTTTGCAGACCCACCCACCACTGGAAACGGGAGCAGGACTCCATTTTGGGACGCCCCGTGGTTGCATGGCACAAACCAAAAGACATCTTCTCGCTCATCTTCAAAGCCTCCAAGCGCAAAAAGTGCAAAGTCAGCTTGGCCATGAAAGAGGATGCTTGGATAAAAGTGATTGACATGAACAATGGTCTTTCTTGGAAGTTGGAACCACGTCTCGGAATTCATCAAGCTTTGGTCTCATCTTGCCTCATGTTCCTTTGAACGAGGATGTTGACGACTCCATCCATTGGAAGTTCTCTTCTAACGGGGAATACTTCGGCGGCGGCATACTAGGCTTAATTCTTGGGAGTTATCCTCACTCCAGTGAACAAAGTCATTTGGAAAGTGTAGGCTCCCCCAAAGGTCTTTTTTTTTGCATGGCTTGCTATCCAAAATAGGGTGTGAACGGCCGACCTCTTGGAGCGGCGCGGTTGGCAAAATTGTGGCCTTTGCCTTTGTGCAAGCGTGAGTATGAGTCCGCCGCTCATCTCTTCTTCAAACGTTGATTCACGTTGAGGGCTTGGCGGATGCTCAAGAATTGGTTAGGACTTGCGGACATCGACCCCTCCCAATAAGCGACTCATCATTCTATCGGAAGTTGGTCGATCAACACAGCTACACGAAGCAAGACGATGGCATCCCTCATAATGTTCACCAATTGGGTCATTTGGAATGAGAGAAACGCCTGAGTATTCCGAAAGAAAACTATGTCGGCACTGATTATTTTGGCAAACATTAAGTGCAAGGCAAAGCTTTGGGTCTTCGTGGGGTCAAAACATTTGAGTAATTTATTACCAGGGGAGTAGTGGCTTTGTATTAATATAGTTTGGTTCCTCTTATGTTCCAAACCTTGTCTTCTTAATTAGTTGATGAGGCGAATCTTTCGCCTCTGTTTCAAAAATAGATGCACCTCAAATAATACTTGGACTTGTTGTACAAATTGTAAGAGCTAACCAGAAATGGATACGGAATGCAAACGAGATAAATCCCAGCTTCTGGCTACATGATCTATGGGAAAATATTGGCAGTACACAAAGTAAGCAAAGTGAAGAGAGATCCACAACGGCAACTTACACTTGCACAACATTATTGTTACTGTCACAAATAACAGAATTCCAAGTGCAAGGGTTAACTTGATTTTGATTCCAGTCTGTAAGCTGTGTGCCAGTAGCGTTCAGCTTCAGCTTCATATCATATAATGCATCACCTAAGGAAACAAAAGATATTTCCTTGTTAATCAAAAAAAGATGTTGCTTAACTAATCCATGATTATGAATGTGCTCCAAAAGGATGGAATGACTATACGGATGATAGACATGCAAGTGGACCTTGGCGATCAGACGCTGCAAATGAGAGCAGAAATGCCAAAGTCATAATGATGCCGATCAGCTCCATCTTTCCTTTATTGTCACTATAGCACCAATTGACTTCCCTATGAGAAGTTGCCCAGCTAGAAAATATGCACAGATTAATAACAGTAGCAGCAATCCATCGGCTACCTGGTTAAACAAAATCAGATCAGTGTGGAGCACACGATAAAGGAAAACAAAAGCATGGATATTTCAAGTACACTATCATCAAAGAAGAAGATGGTTGGCTCCAACATAAACCAGTACAAATCAATATTCACTTATTAATTCGAGTATTGCATTTAGAGATAGAATCTCTAGGTAGTTGTACTCTCAGATGTAATTGATGCCTACAACACCTAAAATGCACCGATACGGATATGTGTATCAGTATCGGGCTGATACGGATACGTAAATTCGCCATTTTGGAAAAGCGCCTATACGGGTATACATTTTACTAATTTTTTTAATTCACAAAAAATATATGTATAGAAGCTAGGAACAGCAGATTACCGTCTTGTTTGCTGTACTATGGATGCCGAAGCAGCTCCAAGCCTCTCCAATTGACAATGTTGATTCCCTGTTCCAACTCCAAGTTCCAAAGGGATAGAATTAGACTTTTAGTAAGTGTAAAATGAATATGGAGCAGCAAATCAAATCATTAGTTAGTTGTACATCTATCATGGCATAACATGAAAGATGGAACCTGAAGATCAATCAGCTAACATGCAAAAGGAGAAACAATCACTTTAAACGGCAATCATTTAGGTCTGACTTTTAAGATCAACAACACACACTATATTCCCAAACATAAACAAGATTTGGGACATCTATCATGCCAACAATACACTAGTACTAATGTGTTACCCAATTTCGGCCAGTATAACCAAGACAAAGCTCCTGCTCTCTCAAATTGCATGTTACTGCTACGCTTTGATTTCAGGTCAAGACGGTGTAGATAAAACAACTTAATCATTCCCTTGTTCATATATCTTCAGCCATTGCATGTTACCCTGCTAACATGTTTAAGCTGATACATTTGCTCACCTGAAAAAAAAATCTAACTACAATTTTGTAAACATTTGCCCCTAGAAGCATTATCACAAACACCTGATCAAGCAAAATCCTTTCACATGTAAACTTGAACATGCACTGGAAAAATCATGCAGCAAGTACTCATCAAGAAATAATCAAAATTGCACTCTCGCAGTATCAAATCTACAGCAAGTGCTCATCCAATACAAAAATAAGGACAACAAATTGAACAAACAGAGGATGCAAGAGGAAGGAGAGGCAAGGGGGGTAAGGGAAGAGGAAGGAAGGACGAAGGAGTGGTGGCTACCTGCCTATGGACTGGTCGCCGGCGTAGCTCCGGGCGGGAGCGGCTGCTCCAGGGAGGGAGGCGCTGCTGGGCTCCTGTACCGGCGGCGGGGCAGCGGAGGCTTCAGCCGGTTGGGCGCGCCGCGGCGGATGGCCGGCGGCGGGTAGGGACCCTAGCTGTCGCGCTCTGGAGGGAGGCGCTCTCTCGGTCCGCTCGCTTGAAGGACCTAGGTGGCCGTAGCCGCACCCGCCTGCGCAACCGCCGCCGCCGCCAGTGCGCGGGTGGAGGTGGAGACGGAGACGTGGGTGGACGACCCGAGCGGTTGACTCCCCCAGACGCCGAAATGGACCGCTGCCGCGGCTGGTGAATCCATTTTAGGAGGTAGGCGGGGCACAACTTGGTCGGGTTGGTGGGTTCTCCATTCTCGCCCTCCGATCGACCCCTTGGGTCGGGATAAGACGGAACTGGGCTCGGGCTCGGATGCCCGCCGAGACGGTGGTGCGCCGCGTGCCTCTCCGTGACTCGCCGCGGATCCCCGCAACCGAACGCGAGCTCCCCGCTCGCGCCCTATAACTAGCTATAGCACCGTGCGCTGTCTCCGCGGGGTCGCTTTCCGGTTAGCTCACGCCTTTTTGTCCGTGCTCTGCTTTCGGTTCAGTCCAACTGTGTGTGCAGCGATGCCACGGCAGGCTGGAGTACGTACGGTCGATCGTTTTCGCGGGGCAAGGAGATGAGTGGGAAAGCGGCAGGGCTATCTCCGGCTTGATGCTTGGCTTGGCTCGATGCCCACTTGGAAATGGTGCCCAGCTAGTTTCCAGTGTCACTCGTGGCGTCCGGACGGCTCCTACCTTGTTCACGCTTTGCGCGTGGGCGCGTGTTCCTCGCTTGGCGTGGATCCATGACTCGCCATTGCTGAGACTTCCCCAGGAGTAAGGGCAGTGGCAGACCCAGGCCCCAGGCAGCCAGGGCCTTGGCGTGGGACGTGGCCAGCCGAGTCTTTGTTGGCTATGCCTATAGCTACAGTATTTATACTGTTCTGCACTGTACCTATGTTGTTTGTCCGGAGCGTCTTTTTAACCTGGGACCACTACTGAGTAAGGGCATGTTCAACGCTTACCCGTAAAAAAAAATTATGTATCCGTTTATGGACAGAGGGTTTAGTTTGCGGATACGGATACGAGAGCCGGTCATCCTATACTATTTTGTATGTATTATTTCTAACAAAGATGAAGTCGGCATGGGTGACCAACACACCCGGCGCTGCAGTCGTAGGGTGGCAGAGCCACTACAAGTGACCGGCATCCATGGCGTCGCAACCACGAGGTGAGGTGCGGAGCCGATATCCGGCAACGAGGTTAGCCCATCCATGTCTATCATGGACATCATGTCAACCGGCGACGTCCATCCTGATGGAGTCGACAGATCTCGGCTAGGGGTTTCGAGCTAGTAGCCTAGATGTGATGGTAACCGATACAAGGGATTTTACCTACGATCGGACTCTTCGAAGAGATAAAATGCTACGCCATGCTTGTATTGTATTGATTTGGGATGGACTACAAAATACATGTTGATCTACCACGAGATCGTTGACGTCGTCTACGAAGCCTACCCCTGGTTTATATAGGTACTTTTCGAAAAAGGGTTTCCCCCCGCTTTATATTATAAAGCAACCAAGCACCGATCACATAGCAACTGTTGGGGCGAACAGCACAACAAGCCCAAAAAGAAAAGAAAAGAAAAAGAAAAAATGCCAACAACGGCAGCTCAACACAGCTCGGATGCGTCGGCACCGCTGCGTCCTCCGGATTAGTCCCGTCACACTCCAAGACTCTGAACACCCGCGTACCAAGCAATAATGTCGGTTATCTATTAAGGTAATCATGTTGTAGACAACATCTACGTCTTGGAGTATGCACCAAGTCTTCGGAAATATTTCTTCTACGCGCCACGGGCCGCTTTGTCGTGGCCCCTTAGTGACGGAGCTAAATCCGGCAGATCTTGGGTAGGGGGTCCCGAGCTTGTGATCTTGGCATGACGGTAACAGAACGAACAAGAGACACAATGTTTACACAGGTTCAGGCCCTCTCGAAGAGGTAAAACCCTACGTCCTGCAGAGTACAGGTTGATCTACCTCGAGATTGTATGTGTGAATGAATCTACCTCTACGGGCTAAAACCCATCGACTTATATAGACACCGGGGGTACCTAGGGTTACACCTAGGTCAGTTACAATGGGAATAAACATGCCGAGGATTACATCATGCCTTGGAGTATTCGCCAAGTCTTCATAAGATTCCATCTTGAGTACGTCATGGCGCCTGACAAACATGGCTCACTTGGTTGATAGTTCGGGGGTCCTCGGCCCAACCCATGCTTAGGGGTCCGACGTGGTCATTTAGTAACCCCTGAACCGGTCTTCCAAGCCGAGGAAAATCTTCGAACAACTTGCTCTTCTTTGTTGGTCTTCGTCCTTGTAAGGTGGTTCATCACCTTCTTCGAGCGTCTTCCTCTGAAGTAACAGTATTTTTTGTCCAACGATCATTATACCTCGGACATCCGAGGAGCCCCAAATGAGCTTCCCAAGAAGTGCTTTTCTATTCATCGGATCCGAAGACCCCCTCCTTTCCTAGTTAACTTAACGGCAAAGTCTTCTGATGGTGGACTAGGCGCGCCGGTTGGGTCAGGTTCTGATAACTCTGACTGGACTTGAAATGCCACCATACATTATAGAATCGGAAGGTCCCATAGTAGTCATTATAATGGGTTTAGCGTAGCTCAAGGGAATTGCCATTGGCACATCTTATCAGTAAGAGATCGTGCTCCAGATTTTTGACGACATCATGAGTAAAATCCCTCAGAGACTGTTTGTTCCGACCACTCAAGGAATCTAGAGTGCTTCCTAGGGCGTGTGTGGTGACGTTGGCACGTGTCTTCTTGGCCTTCGTTCCTCCGTGATCATATTGACCCTTTGTATGTCCTTCGGGAACGCTCGCTGCTCTGGGTTGCGGGGCTGCTGTTCTTGGTGGTTCACTGGCGCCGGAGGCGCCGCGTTGTTGCCTCCATCATGGCATGCGGCGATATTATTCCCTTCTCTCGGATGAGCTTCTCGTTAAGCCGACATTCCCGTGTGGAGTGTTGAGCCTTATGGCTCCCGTAGTTGTGATACAAGCACGGTCCACTCATGATCTCCTCATATGGACGTGGAGGTCGTCGGGGTTTGCCGTTCCATGGCTATTTCTTTACTCGCACAATGTTGGTTTAATGTCAAATGCATATGAGGAGGAGAGGATCACTTTTCGTCTTCTAGACCAAGACTTTAACATCACTTTTGTGGAGTGGCGTAACTACTTTGGCTTCCCCAACAATGATGATGATATTAGATATGTTTATGATTTCACTTACCCGCACCCAAGGCAATCCTTTTACTGTATGAGTCGTGATGGCTCTAGGCAAAGAGCCATTTGCATTGGAAGTCCTACTATACGTTATTTCTACATGTTATCACTAACTCGTTGCAGGCACGAGAAGAAGTTTCTAAGGTGAATGATGAGAACATGCTAGTTCTTAGGAAAGCAACAAACATGGACGTCGGTTATTCGCCCAACTTAGGGGCAATACCTTTGCTACACCTCACACATCAAGCAAATCATGCACAAGGAGATATCGTGTGTGGAGGAGTGATCACCATGTTGGCCAACTCTGTTGGCCTCAACTACAATCATCTCCACCCCATTGTCGGTAAGACTCTTGTTAACATTCGTGTTCTTACTAGCACTGGTATGGCAGTAGTTCATAATGGCCATCACTGTGTTAGAATTCCTGGAGTGTCGTACTTGTTGCCCACTCCTATGCCTAACCGTCTCTCCATCGAGAATGGACAATTGCATTATGTTGCACAGGAAGGAGATGCTGCTTTTGACCAAGGAGGGCTAGAACCTAAACAAGTAGATGAAGAAGAACTCGCCACCGACAAAGAGGAGGAGCAGCCCCAACAAGACTACACCACCTACGCGAACCTTAACAACCTCCAGGGCTCTATCCATGATATGAGCAACCTCACATTGTCCCTTCGAGGCACGTCCGTGTAACAGCCCAAGTGCATCC